>JAECUM010000393.1:0-218180 GCA_016617855.1 Megalonaias nervosa | reverse complement strand
ATGCTTACATGTGGAAATGTGTATTGATGCATCTGGAAATGTGTATTGATGCATCTGCATGCTTACATGTGGAATGTGTATTGATGCATCTGCATGCTTACATGTGGAATGTGTACTGATGCATCTGCATGCTTTCATGTGGAATGTGTATTGATGCATCTGCATGCTTACAAGTGGAATGTGTATTAATGTATCTGAATCCTTACATGTGGAATGTGTATTGATACATCTGAAAGCTTACATGTGGAATGTGTATTGATACATCTGAATGCTTACAAGTTGAAATGTGTATTGATGCATCTGAATCCTTACATGGGGAAATGTGTATTGATGCATCTGCATGCTTACATGTGGAAATGTGTATTGATGCATCTGGAAATGTGTATTGATGCATCTGCATGCTTACATGTGGAATGTGTATTGATGCATCTGCATGTTTACATGTGGAATGTGTACTGATGTATCTGCATGCTTTCATGTGGAATGTGTATTGATGCATCTGCATGCTTACAAGTGGAATGTGTATTAATGTATCTGAATCCTTACATGTGGAATGTGTATTGATACATCTGAAAGCTTACATGTGGAAATGTGTATTGATGCATCTGAATGCTTACATGTGGAATGTGTATTAATGTATCTGAATCCTTACATGTGGAATGTGTATTGATACATCTGAAAGCTTATATGTGGAATGTGTATTGATACATCTGAATGCTTACAAGTTGAAATGTGTATTGATGCATCTGAATGCTTACATGTGGAAATGTGTATTGATGCATCTGCATGCTTACATGTGGAAATGTGTATTGATGCATCTGGAAATGTGTATTGATGCATCTGCATGCTTACATGTGGAATGTGTATTGATGCATCTGCATGCTTACATGTGGAATGTGTACTGATGTATCTGCATGCTTTCATGTGGAATGTGTATTGATGCATCTGCATGCTTACAAGTGGAATGTGTATTAATGTATCTGAATCCTTACATGTGGAATGTGTATTGATACATCTGAAAGCTTACATGTGGAAATGTGTATTGATGCATCTGCATGCTTACATGGGGAAATGTGTATTGATGCATCTGCATGCTTACATGTGGAAATGTGTATTGATACATCTGAATGCTTACAAGTTGAAATGTGTATTGATACATCTGAATGCTTACATGTGGAAATGTGTATTGATACATCTGAATGCTTACAAGTTGAAATGTGTATTGATACATCTGAAAGCTTACATGTAGAAATGTGTATTGATACATCTGAATGCTTACATGTAGAAATGTGTATTGATACATCTGAATGCTTACAAGTTGAAATGTGTATTGATACATCTGAATGCTTACATGTAGAAATGTGTATTGATACATCTGAATGCTTACAAGTTGAAATGTGTATTGATACATCTGAATGCTTACATGTAGAAATGTGTATTGATACATCTGAATGCTTACAAGTTGAAATGTGTATTGATACATCTGAATGCTTACATGTAGAAATGTGTATTGATACATCTGAATGCTTACAAGTTGAAATGTGTATTGATACATCTGAATGCTTACATGTAGAAATGTGTATTGATACATCTGAATGCTTACAAGTTGAAATGTGTATTGATACATCTGAATGCTTACATGTAGAAATGTGTATTGATACATCTGAATGCTTACAAGTTGAAATGTGTATTGATACATCTGAATGCTTACATGTAGAAATGTGTATTGATACATCTGAATGCTTACAAGTTGAAATGTGTATTGATATATCTAAATGCTTACATGTGCAAATGTGTATTGATGAATCTGAATGCTTACATCTGGAATGTGTATTCATGCTAGTACTTACGTGCTCAACTGAAACTGTACGAAGTTTCTTATATTGTAGAATATTGATTTTCCTTCCTCAATTGCACTTCTGTAGAAACACAAATATATTAATAGTTATATTAATGACTTGGCATAATTTGCAAAATTTAATGAGATACAGAAGTATTCCAATCACTTAAGAACAAGGTATAAAAAGTAAAAAAGTAACTTTATGAACTTATATACACCAGTCTGTTACAAATCATATCTCTGTTTGTGCTAAATATGTAAGCAGGGACTGAACTCAAGTTGACAAGAAAAAATAAATCTGCCAGTAAGTGTAAATATAAAAAATTGGGAGATAACTCTAAAAGTACAAACATGACAAGGGAGACAACTCTAAAAATACAAGCTTGAAAGAGCCATATCATACATGTGATGTAAATTCTTGTCATGACAACAATGCATACCATAAATATATCTCAAAAGGTTCTGGAGACATTAACCAGGCAGATGGATGGACAGATGGATAGATACAATTTGTAACAAACATGGGGATAATTCTTAATATGCTGATCCAACAACGCACTCAGTTTCATTCAGGACACGATGTCTGGTCATGATAAAAAAGCATGCCAAGTTTCATGACAATGACTCTGAAATGGTTTAGGTGATATTAAATGAAAGTGTAACAGATGAATGAGATGACTAGAACGTACCGTATACCCCACCCAAATCCCCAAATCACTTCCATGTATACCGCACCCAAATCCCCAAACCAAATCCATTGTATACCGCATACCCCAAACCAATCCCACATACACCATATACACCACCAAAATCCCCAAACTGTCATTTGTAGGGAGACCATAACAATAAGTCACTGATCTTTGAAATCTACTTACAATATCACAGAGAAGTCATCATCTACAAGGATCATATCCGATGCTTCTTTTGAAACATCAGTTCCTGATCTTCCCATGGAGATACCGATGTCAGCACTTTTCAGGGCAACAGCATCATTGACTCCATCTCCTGTCATTCCCACTACCTGGCCATTCAGCTGCAGTGCCTGGGAAATATCATGTATCACATTTGAATTCTAATCTCATTTTCCAAACAAAATAAAATGTTTCTACTTTTAATGTTAGGTCACTGTGGCTCAAAAATTATCCACCCTGGCTGAGTCATATCAAAGACTTACTAAAAAGGTTCTAGCAGCTGCCTTGCTTCATGCTCAGCATTAAGAGGTCAGTGTTAGGACTGATCAGCCTGGTGTCAGGATAATGTGATTAGGTGGAACACGATGCTACATGTCTGCGGTGTGATGCCCCAGCGCTAGACATCACTATAAATTGCCACACTGCAGACATTTTAGCGATATAACTGAAAAATTATCAAAGCTACGTTAAAATAAAAATCACACACACACACACACACACACACACACACACACACACACACACACACACACACACACACACACACACACACACACACACACACACACAAAGCATTATATTCCAAATAATTGTAATATCTTCTGCATATTCTGTAAAACTGATGTATTAGATATCTCATTAAACGCAAATACACCAAATTTTTTCCAACTTCAAAATTTATCAGGGCTAGAGAAATATATTGCCTGGGAGCCCAGGACAACCAAATAATTCATGCAAAGCAACCATTTCTCACAATATGAAAGCCAGTTGGGCAACTAAAATATATTATTAAAAATGATCATGTTAAAATAATAATGGAATTTTGTATACTTTCCAGCGACTAACATTTGATTACTGAAATGGCCCTCTGGGTACCTACAGCAGGGTGCTAGAATTATCTCCATATATTTCCAAGCTGGTACATATTGGGCAATTGCTGTCAGTAAGAGGGCACACTAATCTGCTATATCTGTTAGTAACAATGTAAGGAAGTGTTCTGAATAATGACGTGAAACTGATCATATGATATGAATTACCGGCAAAGAGTGGGAAGGAATAAAACAAACTGTTCTGATTATAATGGCATGTTATATGCTGGAAACCGGTCATAATATAGAAATTACCATACAGACAGGAAAGGATCAAAAACACTATAGTTTTTATTTTTTACAAAAAATCTTAATTTTTTTTGTACGGTAGTGTGATTAGTGAACAGGCCCAGCAACTCAGGACATTTACATCAAATTCGGGACAATAGGCATCGCTGCCGTTACTCATCATCTGATTAAATAATCAAAGTCCAAAACTACTCAGGGAGAACCCATAGGGAAACAAGACTCACACCAATAAATGGTTTCTAACGTTTTCAACTTGACAAAATGAAATACCTATAATCTAGTATTACAGTTTCTCATTGGTCCATTGAAGAAATGGGGTACTCATTACAGAGCATGTCACAGCCGATTATGTTGGCTAACTTTAGGTCAAGGAATATGGCATTTAAATAATCAAACCAATCAAAATTGTTGTTACATTATCCACCTTGGCCGAGTCATATCAAAGACTTAACAAAAAAGGTTCTAGCAGCTTAATGCTGAAACCATCAACATTGGAGAAGTGATATACAGCTGATTCATACATGACTGAGCTGCTTTGAATTAGATTGGTGTCATGCATTTTGAGACTTCACCTATACTAGAACATTGTGATTTGTCATGCTGCTCAAAAATAGGTCTTTTTAGTGTTCAAGATCTCTTTTTTTGAAGGTATCTGGTATATACCCTATATACCTCATGACTGATCATGTAATAGTCATTATAATGGATGATTTGTTGTACGTTAACATTTGCTGAGGCACTCCAAAAAATGCTGAACACTAGGGCTCAAACTTTATCTTGTACTCATGCAAACATATGAACACTGCAGTACTCTTGTAAATATCTGCACACTCCAACTGTGTATTACCTTTACAAGCTCATTGGCTTGAACAAAGGAGGCTGAAACATCTAGGATTTTACAAACTTACAGCTAAACATCCAACACAAAGTTTGGAATTATATTAAACCTCATTTAATTGGATTACAAATTGCTGATTATCAGCCATATTCACTGGGTGTTCATTTGAACCACACATTCCTATTAAACCTCATTTAATTGGATTACAAATTGCTGATTATCAGTCATATTCACTGGGTGTTCATTTGAACCACACATTCCTATTAAACCTCATTTAATTGGGTTACAAATTGCTGATTATCAGTCATATTCACTGGGTGTTCATTTGAACTACAAATTCCTCTAGTTAAGCTACCTTACTCAAAAGACACATTTAATTTAGCTATCTGTTCTGGAAACTCTTCAATTTAATTTAGCTATCTGTTCTGGAAACTGTTCAATTTAATTTAGCTATCTGTTCTGGAAACTGTTCATAAATCTAACACAACTGATGAAAAGAACACAGTAAAATTACCTTGACTATTTTTAACTTATGTCGGGGTGTTGTTCTGTAGAATACGGCAACATTGTTGATTCTTCTGCGCAACTCTGAAACATCCATGTTTTCAATCTGTTCCCCTGACAAAGCATTGGATCCAACAGCATATAAACCAAGTCGCGAGCCTAAAAAGAACAAGATTTAAATTTCCCAAGAAAAACAAATATGTAATACAGTACTTTCATAAGATCCACTTTCTCTTGATACCCATTCATGCCATTAAAATTGTGACAAATGATACCATTAATGGTTTCAAAATGCCCAGTAAATCATTGGTGTTAACACTGATGTATCCAGGCAGGGATCTATGTTTTCATCCAGGTCCATCATTCAAGGCAATAATCAGATCATTTCAGAGTAAACTGATAAAAACTGGAAGTTCTACACAGTTTAATGTTTGTCATATCGAGGATGGGCAGCCAATTTGGTTATATTAAGGTCTGTTTTCAGCCCAAGGAACCTTGAAAAATCTCTGGCAAAACTAGATAATCCTTTGACTGATACAAAGTTAACACCTGTTTATGGGTCAGAGCTTCCAACTGTCAATAACACTGTAATAATATTATTACAATAATGGACAGAATAATACTCCCTCCTGATTGTGATAACCTATTTACTTTATGATGTCACTGATTGTCAATAACCTATTTACTTATTTACTATGTACTTTATTATATCACTGTCAATAACTTAATTACTTCATGATGTCACTGATTGTCAATAACCTATTTAATATTTACTTTATGATGTCAATGATTGTCAATAACCTATTTACTGTTTACTTTATGATGTCACTGATTGTCAATAACTTACTGTCAATAACCTATTTACTATTTACTTTATGATGTCACTGATTATCAATAACCTATTTACTATTTACTTTTATGATGTTGCTTATTGTCAATAACCTATTTACTATTTACTTTATGATGTCACTGATTGTCAATAACCTATTTACTATTTACTTTATGATGTCACTGATTGTCATTAACCTATTGCTATTTACTTTATGATGTCACTGATTGTCATTAACCTATTGCTGTTTACTTTATGATGTCACTGATTGTCATTAACCTATTGCTGTTTACTTTATGTCAACTCTTGAAGAATTACAAGCTTGTTGTATGATCACTCCTGCCAATTTCTGACCCATGGTTTTGATTTTTAAAACAAAAACTATGATAGTATCTGATTTTTAATAGCATTCCGATGCATTATTTGAAGATGAAACTCTCTATTGCCACAGCTTTATGAAACAGCTGTGAAAATAGATCAAGATCACACAAACTACACACTACATTATTGCAATCTGGCATGAACTTTCTATCTTCTTTCCCTCGAGTCTTTCTTACTGATAGCTTGGTACACACTATGGTTTGATATGACACTTAGAACTTTGAGAGTGAAAGTCAGTCTTAAATCTGTGCCAATCTGGACAAAGAAGATAATGTGTCCACTTTCAGAATTTCTAACAGAACCAGCCATGAATAAGGGAAAAAGCAGAACAATTTCAGTAACAATCACAATAATATGTGTTTTAACTATATAATACTTATCTGCTACTACTGCACTGCCTTCTTTTTTTGTGGAACTTTTCAGTCCAGGCCAATTATTCCCTCTTCCAATTAGCACTGGATGGTCTTAATAGTGAGGATAATCCACCAAGAAACAATGGATGCAAAAATATCAAAGGAATCTTTAATAGGTTGGAAGAGATACTTCTGACCTTTCCTCTCTCTTTTGATGAAGCCAAATAAAATTGTAATGAGCTGTCTGGGCAAAGGATCCTATCTTGATCAGATGATAAAAAGTCAAGCTACTAAAGATAGCTGATTCTTAGCCCAAAACCAGGTCATAATTACTGATGAACTGTAAATAATTGACAATGTATGAAGCTCACTCCTTCTCTTTGCTGATGATCAGGAAAGCTGGAAAAGTCTTGAGAGCAAGTTCCTCAAAGAAAGCTTCACTCAAACGTGCACAAGTTTTATTTTGTCAATGCCCAAAGAATACATGAAAGATTCCATCTAGGCATTAGTGAATGAAATACCAGTCTCTGAAGCTCAAAATACCTGATGAGATCAGAATGATGATGACCTGACCCAATGGCAGAACCCACAGAGAACTTGAGAAGTTTTTGGAAGGGTTACCCTATAGCCCTTAATAGTGTGTACCAAGGATTCTCCTGTTTGAAAAGAATGATTAGAAAATGTGTGGAAAGCTAGGATCAATGTATTTTCTACTGCATCAACCACAAAGATTCTCCACTTTATCTGTAAACCCTGGATGCCTCCTTGCCTGGATGATGCTGTTGGCAAGCTTATTCAAAAACTAGTCCTGGGGACTGATCACCTGAGATGAACCAAGTGTGACTATGGAAAATCTGTGGACTGTTGCAATGAAGAAACCTCCTGTGCTGTGACAGCACATCCCTCCTCTGTTGTAATCTCCTGGACTCATCTACTAACTG
This sequence comes from Megalonaias nervosa, assembly GCA_016617855.1. Lineage (NCBI taxonomy): Eukaryota > Metazoa > Mollusca > Bivalvia > Unionida > Unionidae > Megalonaias > Megalonaias nervosa. The sequence continues at coordinate 210,465 of JAECUM010000393.1, read as the reverse complement.
GTTTAATAGTTGGCTGAACAACAACCATTGGATCTACAGGCTTCTACACTGACTTCTATTCCTAGGTAAGTTGGAACAATGATCCCTTCTAAATCACTTAAGGAGTGCAATTCACCAAATTTTTTTTGTTGGCCCTAGCTAGAGGAAATGGAACAGGTCCACGGCCTGAAACTAAAGGAGGGACATCTAGGGCACTATGGGAGGGGTAGGGACGAGGAAGACACACTTCCTGGAAAGTGGGGTCCCAACATGGGGGGGGGGATCCCAATCCAATCTGATCTCCTCCTTAGATGGTTGAGTGCAACCCAACACCTTATCCCTAAGGCACTTACCTATACAGATCACACTCACATATCATCTCTGTCTGCATGAGTTTGAGTCTTGGCTCAGCCTACATTTGTTATCTAAGAAACCATGCCAGTAGATTCCCATCAGTCAGTGGTTCATCCTGAGGTCTTTCTCCACCAAATATACATGCCTCCATAATCAACCTATCATGTGCTGAAAATGGTCTCAAATCCCACAAAAACAAAGAACGACCCTATTTCCATTTGAATTAAACAGAAACAGAGGAAATTATGGGGGGATAGGGAGTATTGATTCCTGCTCCCATGCTTATAACCTGCTGATCGGTGACTATTTTATGAAGCCCAAGGAGATTGTTGCTCCTCCCTCGCAGGAAGGTGCAATTCGCAGATCTCTGTCGCTGGTACATGGACCTTGAGAAGGTGCTGCTCAGTGGAAGGTGTGGCTAACTCTTGGGTAATCTTCCTCTCTTGGGAAGGATCAAGGATCAATCCCTCAAAAGCAATGCGCACCAGGAATCCTTGGCATTTATTTATCAATGAAATCCAAAACATTCATGCCCCACTGGGGCAATAGTCTCCCCAACAAAGGAATGAATCCAGACTTATCCTGTGAATAGAGAGGGGATGTCCATTAAAGACAAGGAGGAACAGGTACCTTCTTCCTCTCCTTGCATATGAAGCAACTTTCTCTGAAGACTCATGTCTGGTCAAACCAAAGAAAATAAACTGGACAGCTGTCTGTATGAGAACACCTTGTGCACACTAAGCAGGTGGGTTGAGTGTACCATGGGGCCTTTCTCTACCCATACTCACAAACAACCTTGTGACATCAGAAGCTCTGAATATCTGGGACCAACGAAATGGAAGACAATACTTACCCTAGCACAAAAACAATGAAAGATATCACTGAATGAAGCACTGCTTGCTAAGCAAGGCACATAAAAAACCTAAACATTTTACAAAAGAACACAGATGACACTCAACTAAAGCAAGGACTAAGGAGACAAATATTTAATTGATACAAAAAGTAGGTGAAATGCCAAAATGACATTAAAAAAACAAACAAATTGAAGGCAAATTTTGATGAGCAACACAAAACACATCTAATGTGTACAGCATCCAAGAAAAAAAGAGAATTGTGTTCCACATACGGCTGTGACTAAGAAGTCAGACTGGGATCATAATCTTTTTACTTCTGGCCCTCCAATACCAACTAGAGAAGTGAATAATTAGCTCTGACTGGTGATGTGAGTCACAGAAATGGGAAACAAAATAATGCTAGCAGGTCATGTATTACTGCTATAAAACCAAATATTACAGCCAGCAAACACCAAAAGCCAATACTAAAATGTAGTATTCCGTGCTCATGTATTTTTTTGTTGAGTGACAGCCTAAGATTAATCGCTTGGTTTATTTACACCTGTGCCATTTAATAGATTATGCCATGAATTTCTTGACCTTCCTCTGTAACTTTTTCTTTCAATACATTATTTTACTGTATTCGTCATTACTTAATTTTTATAATGCAAGTTCCATTTTTGGTAATGAACAGGATCTGAAAGCTAATTTTACAAAATCTTGATTAATCTGAAGCCATTTGACAGTCAATCTGTCCATCTCCATCAATATGAAGCCAATGGACAGGGCAACTTGCGTAACAGGCTGCTGTCAATCTCCATCAATTTGAAGCCAATGAACAGTGCCCCTTGTGTAACAGGCTGCTGTCAAAGTTATGTCTCTGGTCAAAGAAGCTGACTGCAAAATGTCAAGACATGACCAAATACAACATCATAACATCATGCATATTGTACAACATCACTTTATTCAGTTGGGATAACAGTAGTACTTTATCTAAAATAACATAATTATTTTGATAACAATAGCACTGTATCTTAAGACAACATAACTGTATTAGGTAACAGTGGCACTGTATCTTAGCATAACTGTATTATATTTAGATAAAAGTGGTACTGTATATTTGATAACATAACTGTATTCTATTCAGATAACAGTAACACTATTTTAAATAAAATATGTGTAATGTATTTACTAGCACTGTATTTTACGTAACATAATTACATTCTATCTATATAACAGGAGCAGTTTATTTGATTATGCATGTATGACTGTTGAAATTTGTAAATCATGACTAGTCACCAATCCCTAACAGGTTGTTGCCATCTCACCTCTGTCCATGTGGGTTCAAGTTTCAGACTTGGCCACTATGGGTATGTGAGAAAGCTTGCCAGTAGCTTCCCATGGGTCAGTGATTCTTACTGGAGTTTTCCCCATTTCTTCCTCTACCAGTTATACTGGCTGCCATGCATAGCCTATCATGAATTGAAAAATGGTGTTAAACCCAAAAACAACAACAAAAACATAACTAGAAATGTTATCATATATGGTACAACTGAAGAAAGCTTGGTTCAAGATGCACAAGCAAAGATCTCTGTCAAAGAGAGACATAACTTGGACAAATTATTTTAAAAACTGACCCTAGGTCATCTGAATACAGTACTTCATTAAATTTTATTTAAATCCATCAGGTTCTTCAACAGTTATCAAGTGGAAACAAAACTCATGACAGATGGGGCAGAATCGGATGACAGATGCAGTACAGCCTAATGATGGATGAGACAGAACCTGATGACATATGGGACAGAACCTGATGTGATGCACAGATGCACCGAACAGTCTGCACCCTTCTCAGAATTGCATCAGGCATAAAAATATCAGCCAAAATTGTAATGAACAGCAAGAATCACCTATCGCCTTGGCAGTCTCCTCTGAGTCTCCTGTCAGCATTTTGACATGAACTCCCCCACTCATCAGCATCCGAATTGACTCCCTTACAACTGGCCGTGGAGGGTCAATGATCCCCACCATCCCCACAAACACCAGGCTGGACATCTCTGCACCATATGCCATTGCCAGCACTGGAATATACAAAAGTCATACAAATATAACACCCTCCAGTCTGAGTTATTACAAACTGAAGCTAATTAAATTTATAATTACAAAGTGTAATAATTATTACGTTATTGTGGGAACATTCTGGTTCTGTTGCATTTACCTGTGTGTAACTAAAAGCTTCCACACATACACAAATAGAGAACTAATACTTAACCGCAAATGTGTCAAGCAAAAGGTTTAATAATTTTCCTATCCTGACTCAATGCATTTAGTATTCATATATATATATATCCATCTAATCCAAATGACAGGAAGATCAGAAAACTCCTCACCTCTAAGTCCGGATGTACCCATCTTGGCAGCCTCGTTTATGTATATTTCCTTTTGCTTTTCTGTTAATGGCATTGGTGATCCATCATCAAGATAGAGAGTTGACCTTGGAAGGATCTTCTCTATAGCCCCTTTCACAAAATAGATCTGTTCTTGGCTCTAGAATATACACAGATCATGCTAGAATACAAAACAGTCTTGTCAATCTGACTTCCTATATCACAAAACTACATGTGTGCTTTTTCTGATGTTGGTGAAAAGAAGGAGTTTGATACAGTGTGGGGGTATGTTGAGGTCCTCAGGCTGAGATGTACTGATACAGTGTGGGGATATGTAGAAGTCCTCAAGCTGAGATGTACTGATATGCTGTGGGAATATGTAGAGGCCATCAGACTGAGATGTACTGATACAGTGTGGGGATATGGAAATGCTGTCAGGCTGAGATGTATGGCAAGTGACATATCATTAGTACTCTATCCCCAATTCAAAACAAAACCTCATTTATGACTGCATTTATTACATTTCTTCTCTTTTCACTTTTAAAATGCAGTTTTGTATTTTTACATTTTAATTTCCACTCTTTTACACTTTTCAAAAACCTAACATTAATTCTAACAAACATGATTTAATATTGCATTTACTATGTTTCATCTCTTTTACATTTTCCGAATTTTTCTAGATATGTAGCAAGAATGATACTCAAAAACAAGCTCAGATTAAAAGTTTAATTTGGCATATCTACATAATTCAATGCATGGTAATCAGTGAAAAACCCTAGATAGTTCTGGTTTTGGTGTGCCATTATGTAATTATGGAGCAAACCTCCAAACTGAATGCAGATCAACCTTGACCTTTGATCTTTCTATTCACAAACTTTAGTGGCGGTAGATTAACTGAAACATTTGCACATAGATCATTTTTTGTTCTTTCCATTACAATGACCTTGACATTTCACTTTTTGAATCCCAACTCGATAAGCTTCATCCTTAACCAACATCTAACAAGTTTTATCCTGGTCTGCAATGTACTTCAATGAAGTAACAAGAAACTATCATTCAATATTAGTTTCCATTACAGAAATGATGGCACTGCGTCAGTCAACATTAGTTTCCATTTATTCATTGTTCTCTCCTGACCAATAAACTGTATGAGCCCTGTTACAGCCTCATCATTCAGTGTTCTTTCCTGGGCAATGAGCTGTATCAGTTCTGCTACAGCTTCCCTGGTCAAATAAGCTGCATCACCATGCAATAGCTTCATGTTAACTCTTAAGTTTGCAGATAGTTTTTTGGCCCAGCTACAGTCTTCTGGCCCAGCTACACCTTTCTATGGAACCCAATACAGCTTCCTAGCCCTGTTACACTCTCCTACAGACATCAATACAGCTTCCAAGCCCTGTTACACTCTCCTATGGACATCAATACAACTTCCTAGCCCTGCTACATATGGATTCCAATACAGACTCTTAGCACTGCTACACCTTCTTATGGACACCAATACAGTTTCCTATACCTGTTACACTGTCTTATGGACCCCAATACAGCTTCCTAGCCCTGTTACACCTTATTATGGACACTGATACAGCTTCCTAGGCCTGTTACACTGTCTTCTGGACATCAATAAAGCTTCCTAACCCTGCTACACATTCTTAGTCCCTGACACAACTTCCTAGCCCTGCTACATATGGATTCCAATACAGACTCTTAGCACTGCTACACCTTCTTATGGACCCCAATACAGCTTCCTAGGCCTGTTACACTATGTTGCCATCCGTTTGAAGAGGAGTGCTTTCAGGAGTAGTAGCAATATGGCTACTGTGATGACGATACTGGATGTCAGATCAGTGCCATTTTCATTCAAGACCAAATGAACATGATAAGAAGTCTTCTGGTGAAAACCCCACATCAATATGACATTCTGTTCAAGCAAAGCTGAGATAGTATTTTCAAGATGACTGCAATAGCAATCATATTGGATGTCAGATAAACACCATTTTCATTTAGGACCAGCTACACATGATAAACAGTCTTTTAGTGAAAACCTCATGTTGATACAACCACCCATTCAGAAGGAGTATTAATAAAAACATTTCAAGGTGGGCTGCAATGGTGGCCATAACAAACATCAGATCAGCACCATTTACTTTAAGAACCAACTAGACATTATAAGAAATCTTTCAGTATAAACCTCATACTGGTATGACTATCAATTCAGGAGGAGGTGACAAAACAAGATTTTCAAGATGGCTGCTGTGGTGGCCATATTGGATACCCCAGCAGCTCCATTTTAAGTTAGAATCAACTAGACCATCAGATGAATGTTATGTTGATGTTGTTTTGGGCTTAACACCATTTATTCAGCAAATGATAGGCTATACTTGGCGGCCAGTATAATTGGTGGAGGAAAAGAAAACCATCAAGAACCACTGACCAACGAGAAGCTAATGGCAAGCTTTCTCACATACCCAATTGCCAAGCCTGAGACTTGAACCCATGCAGACAGAGGTGAGATGGCACAGGGTGAATGCTTCAGACCACTCAGCCACCCAGGGCCCCTGGGTTGCACATAAAGTTTTATGATAATTATCTAAGTAGTTCTGATGAAGTAGCGACAACAAAACTGTGCTAGTGGTTGGACAAATGACGGATAACATGCGGATAATCCCATAATCTCTTTAGGTCTATGACTAGAAGAGCTAAAAAAACATTTTTAGTTTGAACAATATGCAGAACATTTTGTACAGAAATAACAAAAAAAGGATACAAGAATACACAAAAATAACTCAAGAAAAAAAAATATAAAAATCAAACTGACAATTTCCCAAACACAAAAATACACAGTAATACAACTCAAAATCCATAATTTTTTTCAAAATATTCATTTTCCCTGTGTTTAATCACCCTATCCTCTAAGCACCCCAGGAGTTGAAACAAACTTTACAAAATTTAAATACATACCTAAAGATATGCAGCCTACACAAGCATTTTGATAATTTCATGGAAGGAAAAGAAAGTTGTATAAAATTTATTATGATATTGCACACAACCAATATCACTTTGTGATACAAGAACTGGCACCACAGCCTATGAACATGCAACAACTTACCTGACCATATCGAGGTGTACATCGTACTGACATGCACTTTGTTTCTGAATTAAAGGGTGTTTCCTCCAGCCGTATGTAGAGGTATCTCAGGTTATGAAGATTCATCTGAACACAAAAACAAATTATTAGAATCCAAACAAATCACTTTCAAGCCTACAGAATATTCATCAAAACCCAAGGACAAATTATTAGAATCCATACAAGTTACTTTCAGTATGCCTGAATTTTATCATTGCTACAAGTCATGAGTTCAAAAACCAAACAAATAGTGATTCTTCTGTAGAAATAAAAGAAAAAACCCATCCCCTGTCTGTAAATCCAAGAAAAGTAATTTTTGGCAAAACCACAAAACCCATAACAATAAATCAATTAATATTAAATTTTTATTATCTGACAGATTCATGTTAAAGATAAATAGAACGTGAATCACTGCAAAATCATTTGTGTTCTGGGCAACTATAAACTACTGCCACAAAATGTTACTTCCTTTAGATTATATACCATGCAAAAAGGTCAACCAATAATTGTGATTTAAAATTTAAATAATTTAAAATTCTTGTGATAGTTGATTTAAACTTAAAATAGGATTACCATGACGATATACTGAAAACAATTCTAGAGAAATTATTTTCACAGATTAAAGTAGCATAAGAACGAGAAAAATTTTAAAACTTCTCTTTAAATTAAATTTAGATAAGGACCAGTGTAATCCGTGCATCAAAAATGATCAGTGTAAGCATTCACATCTAACAGATTCTCAAGATGGCTGCTGTGGTGGCCATACTGGACATCAGATCAGCATCATTTACATTTACAACGAACTAATGATCATAATAGTCTTTGATTTGAAAATTATAACCACAAACTTTCACAGATGTACACATTTTGAAATTTTTCAAAGACTTCATTCTTCATAGGCATTATTTGACAAGATAATTGCTCTCAAACTCTGGAAAAACGGCATGGTATTTAAAAAGCTCATGATAAAAAAGCATGTGTCACTCTTACCTTTAAAGCCACAGCTAGTAGTGCGCCCTCTGTTGGTTGCCCATGAAGTCCATCTTCACAGATTTCAGCATTGTTACAGATACAACCAACCTCAACAACCTTGGAAAGGGAGGGATGAGAGTCCCCCTCCACCTTCTGTCCATTACTGATTACCTCCCCACTGCCATTGTAGCCCACACCTGACACCTGGGATTTGATACAAAATAATTTTTAAAAAATTAAATTCTTGATTTCTTTTTTGTCTGAAGCTTTTGTATGCTTACCAAATGCAAATACATGTAACATACAACGTCAGCTGATGAATGCACATTCACACATTGAAACTGTATAGGGAAAAGAAAAGCTTTGAGCACATGTCTACTACATTGTCTATGAACACTGGTATAATTTATCTTCCTTCCAAAACATATTTATATGATGGCATAAAAAGTCATGATTACAGAGTATTTATTAATCTCCTTCACCTCTACTTAAACAGATCAGATTTAGACATAGTTACAGTATTTATTAAAATCTTTCCTTCTTCCATGTGCTTCCTGTGGATCAGTGGTTCTTCTTACGATTATCCTGGGTTCATCAGCCACTAGTTATACTGGCCGCCATGTATAGCCTACTGTGTGTTGAAAAATGGCATTAAGCCCACAACAACAACAACTTCCCTAAGCCTCCACCAAGACTTGACCTGATCACAATATTTCAACAGGTTTATAAATTTATTAGCCTCCTTCCTCCTCATTCAGCCTTCACCTCCACTTGAGTGGATCACAATTTTTAGCTTTCAAATAGCTGGAATAATATCTTGCTCTGACTGATAACAAAATAACACTCATTATATTATATTATACTCATTATATTATATTATACTCATTATATTATATTATACTCATTATATTATTTGAAACAAATTAATTGAGATGAAAAAAAATAAAACATCTCAGCTGGAAAGAAAACTGCAGCCCTCTCACATACCTACCACTAAAATAAAATGGTCATTACATTACAGTAGACAAATGTGCTATAAGTATGTTAATTGTTGTGTAAGTTGTCATCTAAAAACTGCAATTAAAGTTAATTAAAGGTTGATTACATTTATACTATAGCTGACAGCTGGTAAAAGATGTACTGACATTAGAGAGCTTTAAGTGCTGATACTGAAACCCACAATTTACTCGCTACACCACTGAACAATCAGCAGGGACACTGAGTAGGATGCTAACATTCAAGCATGATATTTATTAGAGAAGGCAAGTAAATATAAAACACACTGCTCAAAATACAAGCAAATATTCAGTGGGTTAGAGAAAGTACATAAAACACTGCTCAAAACACAGCAAATATTCAGTGGGTTAGAGAAATTACATAAAACATACTGCTCAAAACACAGCAAATATTCAGTGGGTTAGAGAAATTACATAATACAGAAAACAACTGCTCTCCTAAAAATCTTAGGATGATTCTTGGCCTTGCAAAGGAATATGTGTACTTAACAAATTAATGTGCTAGTAAATATATAAAAACAATATTTCTTTTTTTTCCTTTTTTCTATTTTAAAATTTTTCTAAAACTTTGATTTGGCCCTAAATTATTTGACAACAACAATTTAGCAGCTAGGCTGGCATACAAGACTGGTGTCAAACATGTGATCAACGGTTAATAAATATAAGGTTAATAAATATAATTATATCTGTAATATTTTAAATTAATTTTTGACCAAAGCAACTATTTTTTAAAAATATATAATTTTTGCAATTTTTTGTCATGAAAAACGAAAACATGTTTTTAATAATAAATTTGCAACAAGATTACCCTGGAATTTCTGTAAATTCCTTACTGCTAGAAACTACCAATGGTACCAGTAAACTGAAAAAGTACCTTAATATGTACCATCAGAAAAAATACCTCAGTAGATCGGTATACCGGTAGCACCACATACTTCTAATACTTACAAATCCAGGAGCCCCATTCCATAATACCCACTTTATAGTTTGATCCGAGACTTCCAAATTAAATCCTAAATAATCCCAGAATTTCTAACAAAAGTCCTAATGATGACAGTTCTGAATAAATCCAATGCTGGAAGTGTTGATGTGCCCGTGATGGCCAGTGTCGTAGCGATGTGCCAACAGTCTTTTGCTGAATTACGTTAATACGATCCAAGAATATATCCTTATTTGAATTTCACTATAAATCCAAGTCTCTGTTTCTAAGAGTGTTATTTTTGAGCACTCAGTACTTTCAGAGAAAAATAACTTGAACTAAATAGACAGCTCTAGTGGCCTAGTGGTTAGAGCTTCCGTCTCAGATGCAGGAGGTCGTGGGTTCGATCCCCGGCCGAGTCATACCAAAGACTTAAAAAATGGTACTAACAGCTGCCTCACTTGGTGCTCAGCATTAAAAGGTTAGTGTTAGGACTGGTCAGCCTGATGTTTGGATAATGTCATTGGGTAGGTCATCATGCTACATGTCTGCGTCATGATGCCCCATGTGCTAGACATCGCTATAAACTGCCACACTGGAGACATCATAGCGATATGACTGAAAAATCATTAAAGCTACGTTTAACTTAATAAATCCAAATCACACACACACTCACTTGAATTGAATATTTTGAATAAATAAAATTCCAGCCCAAATGAAAACTGGACATAACAATAACACAACTGATTCTGCTCCGATCTTACAGCATGAATGAATAATTTCTAGATAAGGAAGATTATATAGTCCTCTACTTGACCTCAGGACACAATTAACATTTTCTAAAAAAAATATTACCTCACGGAAAATTTCATCCTGGAAGGATCCAAATGTTTACAGGATAAAATCTTAGTTATAATTAGAAGTTCTGTTACTAAAAGTGTAATATAAAATGTGGAAAACAACAGGTTGACCTGGCATTTCATGGGGAATTTCTATGTTTTGGACTTGGATTGAGATAAACATTTTGTTTACAAAATCAAAATCAATGATTCAGGTCAGCTAGAAAACGAACTTGATTCTGGACAAGGTCAAATCCTAAACACAATTGTCAACAACATATAATGAATGAAAAAAACAACCAACAATGCAAATTAAATATACATCATGTCAGTATTCTAACATTAAATACAGTAGGTGTCCTACCTATTTCCATTCAGACAATTAATACTGCTGAGCTATAGGAAGTGTACATGACCTTACTGATAGAAGGTATTACATCTTGGTGAGAATTTAGATGTACAGAGAAAACAACACACCATGCTAAATGTTAAGGTGACTAATTTTGCAGCATATCCTTCTTGGAAATGAAATTAGTTTCAGCTAAACAGGAATATTTTAAAGTACATGAAAAATGGCTGAAATCTCCTTCTCACTCTGTCATACAAAAGTGAGAATCTGGGAATCAGAAGATAATTTTTTTGGATCATGAGGTATAAAAATCAAAGTGTGATGATGGGATACCTACATCTGTCTCATGGTTATCCATTCTTAAACTTATCAAATGCAATACACATAGATGAATATACATGCAATTCAAATAGCATGTTGCACTAGTGCATGGTGCACTGAGGGCAATTATGTCAGATGAACATTAATTGTATACTGATGAACATGCAGATGTTCTGGAATAGTACTCAAGCTTGAGACCTTTTTTACTTTTTTATACACAATCACTTCCCCCCAAAAATATTAAAAAAATTAAACAATAGTTTTCATACTTCTAACAAATACTTACTTTTCATGTACAATAAAAGTACAACAATTATTATGATAGGGTACAAAAATATTAATGACAATTTTCAACTTCCAAGAGTGAATATTTGCAAAAGAGTAACAATAGAAAGTACTGTGCAGGAAAAATTAGAGGGCAAAAAATAATTAGTATTTTTATGGATTGAAAGTTTACAAAAAAGAAGAGGTTATAAATAATTACAAACAATACAATATTATTTTAAGGAAGTGTCCCATGCTTAGGAAGTAATGAATTGTGTCTCCTTTACCTAATAAAAATAAAGAAAAAAATTTTATGGCACATGTACCATTAATGGGAAAAATTTAGTATGTGTACCTAATAAAAATAATGAGACAAATTTAATGGCACATGTACCAAACAAAAATAATTGTATAAGTTTAATGGTACATGTACCAAATAAATATAATGAGGAAAAAATTTAATGGCAGATGTGCCAAATAAAAGTATTGGGAAAAATTTAATGGCACATGTCATGTACCAAATAAAAATAATGGGAAAAATTTAATGGCACATGTACCAAATAAAAATAATGGGGAACAAATTTAATGGCACATGTGCCAAATAAAAGTATTGGGGAAAATTTAATGGCACATATACCAAATAAAAATAACAAGAAAAATTTAATGGCATGTGTACCAAATAAAAATAAGGAGAAAAATTTAATGGCACATGTGCCAAATAAAAATAACTGGAAAAAGTTAATGGCACATATGCCAAATAAAGTATTGGGAAAAATTTAATGGTACATATACCAAATAAAAATAATGGGAAAAATTTAATGGTACATATACCAAATAAAAATAATGGGAAAAATTTAATGGCACATGTGCCAAATAAAAGTACTGGGAAAAATTTAATGGCACATATAACAAAATAAAATAATGGAAAAAACTTAATGGCACATGTACCAAATAAAAATAATGGGAATAATTTAATGGTATGTGTAAATTTTGCTAACCTCAGCAAACTGATTGTCTGAAGAGTATATACAGGTGACAGTCATCTCATTCTTTGTAAGTGTCCCTGTTTTATCGGAACAGATCGTTGTTACACACCCTGGAACACAAATTATATAATTAGATCAAAGCTGAGTGTTGTTACACATCCTGGAACACAAATGATATAATTAGATCAAAGCAGATCATTGTTACACTCCCTGAACACAAATGATATAATTAGATTAGAGCTGATTGTTGTTACACACCCTGAATACAAATGATATGATTGATCAGTGCAGATTGTTATTACACATCCAGGAACATAAATGATGTAATTAAATCATATAAATAGAATATTTAAACAGATATCAATATTTTGGAAAGCATTCAACATCAGTATAACCTGTCATCAAGATCTACTTTGAAAATGACGGGAAAATATAAAAAATGAATTTAGTGAAGTCAAAGAGTATAGACACAGTAAATGAACCAAACACCTTAAAGGAATACACATTTAGAAAATTCTACTGGTCAACTTAATTTGTTGGAAACAAATTTTTCTACTAAAATGTTTCTTCATCAATACGTACCTGATCATAATACCTTAGGTGAACTACTACTACCTCATAAATCCAGTCCTCCCAAATAAAACTTTTAGAAAAAATAGCTGACATTATCTGCCCACCTCTGTGGCAGTCAGGTAAAGTGATCTCCCCTTGATGTAGGGATTGGCATCAAAACCCATGAATATCTCAGTTACTAATGGTCACGGTCATTATATGAATGTAATTTTGGGGAGGCTGGTGTATGTGCATTATGACTGGGTAAGTATTTGTGAAGAAACATATTTTACAAGAAAAAATTAGTTTCTTCTTTAAATCCATTACCCAATCATAAGTCCTAAGGTAAAAGGTGGAAGGAGGTACATCCCCTTACCCAGGAGATTTCACCTCCTTTCCTCTAAGGTATGTGAGACAAATTCTAGGTAAGCCAACTGAAGAAGACTCCATCTGTCAAGGAGTGGCTTCAAAAATGGAAAATCTTCCCTCCCACAAATCCAACAGAAGTTGTGAAGCTGTGTCTTATGAAGCTGTCAAATGACATGGAAAGGCAACCTGTTGCAACACAGCTGTATGTCCCACCAGATCAAGCTGAGCCCTTTTGGATGAAGGATCTCTGAGGTAAAAACTGGAGAAGGTGGACTCAGATCTCCATCCCACAACATGAATAATCTCAGAGAACAGTTCTGGTCAAAGGCGATGCTTCTGGCAACTGCTCTAACCATGTGAGCCGAAATGCGTAACAATTTCATCGGAGTTGGAGTTATTTCTTGATATGCTGAGTAAATAAACCACTTAATCCAGGATGAAAGGTCTGTGCTCTGATATTGTCCTGTCCCCATTTCAGAGGTAAAAATAGGCGTGATCTCCCTCGATGTAACGGCTCAGTCTTTTTAAGACACCACTTCAAGGTTCCTGTACGTGGAAGTGTCCAGAGTAGACAATGATTCCAGAAAAAAAGTCTGGTTACCCACAGATGAAAGCCTGTTCTTGGTGATGAAAGAGGGAACTGTCATAAGTGAAAATGATCTGTCTTGTCAGAACTGCATGTAACTCAGTTCCCTTGATAGGGCATTTATTTTGCTGATTCTATCTGCTGTGATGTGATAAGCAGGTCTTGTATGAAAGGTGAGCTAAAGTTGCCCCTGAAAGTGGCTCAAATGGTGTTTTGTTCAACCAGGTGAGTACCCATGATAGGTTCCACATCAGGTACAGAGCCAATGGTTTTGGCTTTGTATAATCAGGTAGGATCAGTCTTTGGTTTGTCCGATATCCTCTCTTCCATGATAATGAAAGATGTCAGCAGTCATGACGCAGTAACCTTTGATTGTGTCTGATGCTAACTTTTTCTCATCAAAGAACCAGAAGTGGAAGTTAGCCATTTCAGGTATAGATGCCTGTAGTGGCAGAATGTGTTCTTGTGTACACCACTGTGTAAACATTTCCATTTGATGTCATATGCTTACAGAGTGGAGGGCATTCTTACCTGAGCAATTATCTCCATGACTCATTGAGAGAACTGTTTATTTCTGAAGGCCTGTTTAATATGATGCAGACATGTCGGTTCAGTAGGTCTGGGTTTGGTGTGAAACAACTGCCATCGTGGTTGTTTGAGTAGATGATATAAATTCTCCATTTCCGTGGAATTTCCACCGAGATAGGGGAGGTCACTGATCAACGACTTCTCCCATCTGAGTGGTGCAATGAGGATGAGGCGACACTTCAATTCTCTTGCTTTGGTGCTGGAGGATAGACATATGCATCCAGGCCAATCCGATCTATGGATAGTGAATTGACTGCCCAGGCTTTTGGATCTGGGATTGGTGAAACAAAAGTTGGAAGCTTGGTTTTCCACCTTGTTGCAAACAAGTTCACCAATGGTTGGTCCCATCAGGTGACATCATATCTGAATGAAACTAAAGTTGGAGAGACCATTCCATCTGTAGAAGCCGATTGTTCCGCAACAAAGAATCTGCTATTGCATTTAGACATCAAGGAATATGACAGACCTGAACGTTGATTTGTTATCAACGACACTGCTTTTGTAAGTCCCACACCAGTATGCAATGGTCTGGGTGTTTGGTTCCCCCTTGCTGTTTGAAATAAATCACCACCGTAGAGCTGTCGGACAGAATGAGGACTTCCTTTTGAGGTAAATATTCCTGACACCATTGAAAGGCTTCCAAAATGTCCTTCATCTTGAGGATATTTAGATGCTGGTCCTGAGGAGACCACTCTCCATTGGCTTCCTGAAAAGGCAGTACTAGGTGTGCCACCCTGCTTTCTGTACTGAGGGAAATGTTCCCTGTTTACCTGTGTGGTGAGTTCCATACCTAGATGAACAAATTGTTGAGATGGTACTAGGTTGTCCTTGTTGACGAGGAATCCCAGATTGTATGCAGTGTGACAAGGATTATCATATTGTGTTCTAAAATATAACTCAACTGATGTTTTCACAGGATGTCATCCAGGTAATTTGATGCTGCCACCTTGGAGACAGTCCAGACATGTGCCATAATGAGGTTCATCAGACGAGTGAAGTCGCAGGGTCTGATGTTGAGTCCAAATGAGAGTACTCGGAATTGATAAATGATGTTGTTGTAAGTGAAACACACAAACTTCCTGGAAGCCTTGTGAATAGGGACATGACGATATGCATCTTTAAGTCCACGATGATAGCAAAGTCTCCCTCTTGAATAGCATTCAAAATGCACTGTGGTGTTTCCATCGAGAACCAAAGAGCGTGAATGAATTGACTGAGGGCACTTAGGTTGATGACTGGGTGCAGAGTGCTGTTTGTCTATGGGTCCTGGACAAGTCTGGAATAAAATCCTGGGAACTTATTTTTGAATGATTCCTACTGCCCTTTTCTGCTGTTCATTTGTTTCTTGCTGCAAGGTGGTGGCTTTGAATTGGTCTCTTGGAATTTGTAGGTGATGGGGCTCTGGACAGAGAAGGTGTTTTGAAAATGATGTAGAGTCCTTTGGAAACCACTTGTCAGGTCAAATGATCATCGTGGCAAATCTTATCCTTTTGGCAGCAAAAGAACTGAAGCCTTCCTTCTACCAGGATCTGTGGGAAGGGTGGTGTAGAGATGATGTCATTTTTTGAGAGATGGAGGCAGTCATAAAGAGAAACTTTGGCATAAGTGATTGTTACTTCTCTGTCTTTTGTCCACTTTGGTTCATGAGAACCGTGGTTTATGATATGAGGAACTATGATAGGACAAGTTGTCAGAGGTTTGTGTTCGAGTCATGTCCCTTGCTTCCTTTTGTTGCTTTCCAAAAACATCCCTGTATCAGTGTTGTGGTTGATGGGCAGGAAACTTCATCTCCTTTGGGCTTGTTTGTGTATTTCATCAATCTGGCCATTAAAGTAGATTAGAGAATACTGGTTGTGATTGGAGCTTGGCATTATGATGATCTTTAAGGAAGGTGGAGGTTGAGTGCAGTGCACCTTGTTTTGCCAACTGCAAATCTGCAGTTGCTGTGACAGCATTGGCTAAAGTATGTTCAGTTGCTTTGTTCAAGGCTCAGCCATTCTGGAGACTGACTCCAATGCATGTACCATGGAATCCAGAGTAAGAGATGGTGAGCTCTTTATTGCCTGTTTGAATATGGCCATCAATCCCATCCAACATAAAGTCCATGGCCACCACACTGCAGACCAATTGTTGAGTGTCATGTTCGATCCATATGAACTGAGTTTAGTCATCCCCAAAGCTGTGATGTCCCAGTCAACTGTAAGGGTTTCCAAATGAAAATGTGGTGTATGGCAGTAGTAGAATCGTTGACTAAAAAAGTTGATAAAAAGCAATCTGAGAAAATGAAAGGGTTGCTGCTGATGTCAACTGTTCAAAATGTCTGTGTCTGCCAGACTGCAGAAGTAATTTGAACTTGGATTCTTCCTTTTTTGTGACAAGATCAACAGCCAGTGGAGTTCAGGTCCAGATGGTTCATAAGGTATGGAGAGGAGGAGGGCAGAACTCATCATCTCTGCTTGCAAGAGGTAAGGCTGATGTCTCTTGAGCTGCCTGAGATGGAGCTGGCAAAATGTGTCAAGGTCTGATGCTGACAAAACTAGTGGAGTGCCCTGAATCAGAAACTGTGATTTCCAATCAGTCACTGAATTGAGAGACCCATCTCCTGATCAAGGATTGAGAGAAATGAAAGGTGGCATCTGTCAGAGGCTGAGGTTCTAAGCTCAGCATCATAAATGGAGAGTGCAGCGAGGCCATATGCGAGTCAGACTGATCTCCATAACTGCCTGTATATACCAGGTTAGACACAATGGATGACAGATTGATTTCCAGGAACTTATTGTGTTGAAGTCTAGTCCCTGAAGACCTCTTGTAGTAGGCCTAGGCTGGTCAAAATGGAAAGACTGTTTTTTGGGAGGATGTCATCCGGTCATAATGATTAGGGAGGATGTTGTCCAGTCATAATGTTTGATCCATGTGATCAGTCCATGTACTGGTGGAGTGAAAGGATACTTTGTTTGTTCATTCACTTGTTAGTTTATTATCAAGAGTGGAACCCTGGGGAGGCAAGGCCTAAAGGTATAGCTAGCAAGGAGAAGTCTTGTATTGGTGACATATGTGCTGGGGTTGTTGCTGATCGTAATTTCCAGTGTTTTATAAATGGCGAGCATTTGTTGATTTATCATGTCAGCACGTTGGCTATAGTGTCTTTGTCCTTAATCATGCATTTCTGCGCTTTGCCCATGCTCTAATCTTTCAGACAAATAGAGCAGAATGTATAAACCTGTTGTAGCTCTGCACCTGTCTCTTATTAACGAACAGAAAGCTGGTGCAGAGCTATGCCTTGCAGTGTTACCTGGACAATAGCAGACAAAATTTTAACAAAATAATTCACCATACTACCTGTGAGAGGTTCAAGGATGACCCAGGTAAATGCAATGAAGCATGGCATCCAGACACAAAACGTATCAGCAGAAAAAAAACTATGTAGTCAGTTGTTGTGGAATTATACATGTTATGAGCTTTCTACAGGTCCCAGGGACTTGCACATTAACATAATAAAAGTACAGCCTGAATTTATTGTGAAGTTGCATAGACTATCTGTGAAATTGCCTAAGTAAAATTAAATGTGTAAAGACAAAGAAAGTGTGGTCAAAATTGCAACAGCAGAACTTTGTCAAGATAGAAAGAGAGACAAGTTGGAAATATAGATGGAGTATGCTTTCCTTGTGAAGTGAGAACTCTACAATTTGTATCTGTGTTGATTCTGGCTTTTGCAAGATCTCTTGTGGTTAGAGTGTGCTTCTCGGCATGAGCAGAAGTAGTAACTGAGATATTCATGGGTTTTGCCGTCAATCCATATCTTATGGGAAGATCACTCTGCCCAACCATCACATAGGTGGGCAGATAACTTTTAGTTCTTTTTAGCTAAAAGTTTTATCTCAGAGTAACGTATTT
The DNA here is from genome assembly GCA_016617855.1 of Megalonaias nervosa. NCBI lineage: Eukaryota > Metazoa > Mollusca > Bivalvia > Unionida > Unionidae > Megalonaias > Megalonaias nervosa. The sequence continues at coordinate 192,136 of JAECUM010000393.1, read as the reverse complement.
AAAGAAGAAACTTGACAATAAATATTAATTAAATGATATTAGGCTAACAATATTACTGTACATACTGCTAGTAAATGGTGCTAAATCGCAATACTAACATAATGCTGCTAGTAGTAATACTGTACAACCACTAGTAAATGGTGCTAAATGGCAGTACTACTGTAATGCTGCTAGTAGCAATACTGTACAACCACTAGTAAATGGTACTAAATGGCAATACTACTGTAATGCTGCTAGTAGCAATACTGTACAACCACTAGTAAATGGTACTAAATGGCAATACTACTGTAATGCTGCTAGTAGCAATATTGTACAATCACTAGTAAATGGTGCTAAATGGCAATACTACTGTAATGCTGCTAGTAGCAATACTGTACAACCACTAGTAAATGGCGCTAAATGGAAATACTACTGTAATGCTGCTAGTAGCAATACTGCACAACCACTAGTAAATGGTGCTAAATGGCAATACTACTATAATACTGCTAGTAGCAATACTGTACAGGCTGCTAGTAAATGGTGCTAAACGGCAATACTACTGTAATGCTGCTAGTAGCAATACTGTACAGGCTGTTAGTCAATGGTGCTAAATGGCAATACTACTGTAATGCTGCTAGTAGCACTGTACAGGCTGCTAGTAAATGGTGCAGTGCTCATAATACTACTGTACTGGTTGCTAGTAAATGATGCTAAATGGCAAAAGCTAACAGTTCAGAGGGGCAGCTCACTGTGAACAATGAATGCAAATTTGTGTTTCATGTACTAAAAATCCTGCCAAACTGAGACATGTAAACAAAGATGCCACAACATTACCATTAATATTGTACATCTAGTATGTATTTATACCCATTTACTGGATGATATGGACTCTATACAGTTTTTAAGGACCAGAAATGTTTAACTGTTCATCTTTGAAGAGCATGGTTTTAAATTTGAAACTTCCATTCTATGCCAACTAGATGTAAGGATTTGTCCACTGTGTTGAAAATTCCATGCTATGCCAACTAGACATAAGGATTCATCCACTATGTTGAAAATGCTCGTAAGAGGACATGCCACTCACTAACAACAAATTGCCACCTGTACTAACAGTCCTTAATGCCTTCCTTACCAAACACAAAGGCCATTCAGTAATGACAAAATGCCACCTGTGCTAACAGTCCTTGATCAACTCCATTCAAGAATAACAAAATTTTTCTTCCTGTGCTAATAGTCTTTAATGCCTTCCTTATCAAACACACTCCTGGCAAGAAATGACCACCAGTACAACACTCGATGCACAACATAAATACTTAAAACTGGGACTCTAGCAAACCATGCAACCACCCCCTTATATTTCATACTGGGACACTAGCAAACCATGCAACCACCCCCTTATATTTCATACTGGGACACTAGCAAACCATGCAACCACCACCTTATATTTCATACTGGGACACTAGCAAATCATGCAACCACCCCCTTATATTTCATACTGGGACACAACCACCCCCTTATATTTCATACTGGGACACTAGCAAATCATGCAACCACCCCCTTATATTTCATATTGGGACAATAGCAAGCCCTGCAACCACCCCCTTCTATTTCATACTGGGACACTAGCAAATCATGCAACCACCCCCTTATATTTCATATTGGGACAATAGCAAGCCCTGCAACCACCCCCTTACATTTCATATTGGGACAACAGCAAGCCCTGCAACCACCCCCTTATATTTCATACTGGGACACTAGCAAATCCTGCAACCACCCCCTTATATTTCATATTGGGACAATAGCAAGCCCTGCAACCACCCCCTTATATTTCATACTGGGACACTAGCAAATCATGCAACCACCCCCTTATATTTCATACTGGGACACTAGCAAATCATGCAACCACCCCTTTATATTTCATATTGGGACAATAGCAAGCCCTGCAACCACCCCCTTATATTTCATACTGGGACACTAGCAAATCATGCAACCACCCCCTTATATTTCATATTGGGACAATAGCAAACCCTGCAACCACCCCCTGATATTTCATACTGGGACAACAGCAAGCCCTGCAACCACCCCCTTATATTTCATACTGGGACACTAGCAAACCATGCAACCATCCACTTATATTTCATACTGGGACAACAGCAAGCCCTGCAACCACCCCCTGATATTTCATACTGGGACAACAGCAAGCCCTGCAACCACCCCCTTATATTTCATGCTGGGACACTTGCAAGCCCTGCAACCACCCCCTTATATTTCATACTGGGACACTAGCAAACCCTGCAACCACCCCCTTATAATTCATTATGATTCAATTCTCATGTGAATACATAACCAATAGAACCATATGATTTTCAGGATCAAGAGCCATCATTTGTGACACACACCACACTGACTTCATATTCAGTTCTATTAACCTAGTCTAGTCTCTACATGATACAATGTAACACACACCACATGGACCAAGATCAGTGCTATAGTAATGTAGTACTGCATTATGTATACTGGCTTCTAACTTGGTCAATGAGCTGTTAGCTGTAAGGCAATTAGCTTGCATGTCAACTGTAACAGAAACAAGTTCATCCAAAATATCAACAAATACACACCCAAAACATCAACCAATACGCATTCAAAATATTAACCAATACATATCTAAAACACATTCAAAATGTTTATCACAAGCTTTTTATTGTGAAACTGTCTTTATCTGGTAAAAAGTGATAAAATTTCTAATATTTTCATGTGCCATGTCAGTATCTATTTACAATAATGCTGACAAAACTTCATTCCTAAAGTACAGTCATGCAAGTTTCCTGTCAGCAATAAATACTCCATTCATCCTTCAATTTTAAATGGTTTTGAATGCAAGGTCATATTTCTATTAATTTAAAAGTTAAATCAGGGCCAAAAAGTTAGTCAAATTCTGACAACACTGGATGGAATGACTATTCCATCAAAACATATTTATAGATGGACAAAATAATATGGCAAAATAATATACCCTTCCCCCTCCCCCCACTGAAATGGCTAATTCTATTGCAAAATTTCAAATTAACCTAGAGTCTCCACTGTAGGTAACTTCTTGACAATTGCTTTCCTTTTGGCCATTTTCATCACCCCAAGGGCCAACGTAACTGTCACCACAATAGGCAGTCCTTCAGGGATAGCTGCTACTGCCAAGCTGGAAAAATAAATACCAGGCTCTTAATCATTACAAGAACTACATCTGGTATTAACTCATGAAAAATATATCCTCATACAAAATTGTCTGTCAAATAATGGATTTTGGGTCATATAATGGACATCGGTCAAAAACTGACTTGAGGACACTTATTTTCTGCCAATGTCTGATCTGTTTGCATATACAGGAAAAGTATTAAAAAAATTAAAGAAAACTTCTACAAAATGTTTGCTTCACTAGTTTTCACTTATGCTATAAACATATATCAAGATTTTTCTCAAATGTAAAAGAGTACATAAAAGATACCTTCATACTGATTTGATTTGAAAGCCTGCATAAATATTTTCTGGAATAATTAATACATACATGCATCAACTTACAAAAAATAATACAGCTTTCTTGAGATTTTAACAGATCAATAACATATGCCTAATAAGGGCAATTTGCTTTGCTGTGTCCACTGATACTTGTGCTACAGGTTTACCATGTCAGGTTTTAATAAAACGCACAAATCAGACTGTAGCCCAATGATCTACATTGAAAAGTACCTGGTAGCCAAGCTTAACTTTATTGGCCCAGTGATCTATAAGGATATGTGCCCAGCAGCCTAACTAAAATTTAGTAGCAGTGAGCTACAAAGAAAAATAGACTAGTGGCCTAGATTAAATTAAATAGCCCTGTGATCAGCAAGGAAATGAACCCAGTAGCCAATCTTAAATTTAGTAGCCCTGTGATCTAAAATGAAAGAGCCCAGTGGCCTAAAGCCTATTGACTTATAAGGAAAGAGATCCTAGTAACCTTGCTTCAATTTACTATCACAGTGATCCACAAAAAAAGAACCCAGTAACCTAGCAAAATATTAGTAGCCCTGTGATCTTAAAGGAAAGAGTAAAGTACCCTTGCTTAAATTTAGTAGTCTAGTGGTCTGAAAAGAAACAAATGTAAGTGCAGTGATCTACATGGAAACAAACACTAAAACCTAGCTTAAATTTAATAGTTCAGTGATCTACAAGGAAACAAACCTTTTAACCAATTTAGTACCCTGGTGATCTACAAGGAAAAGAACCCAGTAAACTAGCTTAAATTTAGTAACCCATTCATAAACAATTCAAGAGCCTAGCAACTTAGTTTCAATTTAAAAACCCAGTAATCTATGAGGAAACAGAAACCATTAGCCTAGTTTAAATTTTGTATGACAGTGATCCACTGGGCAAATAACCAGACACCTAGCTTAAATTCAGTAGCCCTGTGAAGGTGCTGAATAGTCTTGCTTAAAATGAGCAGCCTAGTGATCTTTAAGAAAACAAACCATAGCACAGTGAACAAAAAGAAAATGAACCTCATAAAATAGCTTAAAGTTGGAAGTCCAGTGATTTAAAAGGAAAAGAGCCTAGTACCCTAGCTTAAACAGAGTAAAATAGTGATTTATGACAAAAAAGAACTTAAAAGCAAAGCTTAAATGTAGTAGCCAGTGATCTACATGGACAAGAATCCAGTAGCCTAGCTTTAATTCAGTAGCCCAGTGATCTACAAGCAAAAGTGTCTAGTAGCCTAGCTTAGTTTAGTAGAACTATGATCTCGGAGGAAAAATAACCTAATAGGTAAGTTTATATTTAGCGGCACAGTGATCTGCAAGAAAATTATCTGAAGCCTTCCTTAAATTTAGTAGCACAGTGACCTACAAAAAATTAACTAATGCCTAGTGATATACAATGAAATAATCTTATATTTTAGATTAATTTAAGTCTGGTGATCTACAAAGAAAAGAGCATAGCTTAAATTTAGTAACAGTGATCTACAAGGAAAATAACCTGAAAGCCTAACTTGATTTTAGTAGTCCAGTGATATAGAAGGAAACAAACTTTATAGCTTAGCTTAAATTTTGTTAACCAGTGATGTACAAGGAAAAGAACACAGTATCCTAGTTTAAATATAGTAGCATATGATCAACAAAGTAAACCTACTAGCTAAGCTTAAATTCATCACCTCAGTGATCTGCTAGGAAGAAAACACAACAGCCTGGTTTAAATTTAGTAGCCCAGTGATCAGGAAGGAAAATAACACAGTAGCAAAATCTGAATTTAGAGCCCCAGAGAAAGTACTGTAATAAAAAAAAAAAACTACACTGTGTGAAATGTTGGTCTAGTTCTGCCTTGAACAAAATGTAAAACAAGCAATAGTATGAAGCAAGCAACTGGGCTACCTCTATTCGTCATATGATAGCTGAAACCCAGCATTCTAGTAGCCCCGGGGTTCCTAGCATAGGATTTTTTAATCCCTTCATGCATCCTTACCTGACCCCTATGGTGAACATGTCAAGCAGTTTGCGACCCTGGAGCCAACCAAGGAACATGATGAGTCCAATGATACAGAAGGAGTAGAAGGACAACTGCTTGCCAAGGATGTCCATACTTTTCTGCAGTGGGGTCTTTGGAGCCTGAAACATTCAAATATATCTTATATCATTACATATAATAAACTGCAAACTGTGTAGACCCAAATCGTTTACCACATGGTGCACCATGAGATCAGGTCAATGCAGATGATTATATTCACAATTTCTAGCATAAACAGAATAAACTTATTGACCTGTAGGTATATCTGCTTACACAGTACTATGATGTGACAGAATGTATGTCTATACTGTTCACAGCTGTGAGTTTGTTATACATTACGCGACAAAATGTATGTCTATTCTATTCACAGCTGGGATCTTGTTACACACTATTCCAAATAAATGTCTATACTGTTCACAGCTGGAAGTTTGTTACACATTATGTGACAAAATGTATGTCTATTCTATTCACAACTGGAAGTTTGTTACACATCATGTGACAAAATGTATGTCTATTCTATTCACAACTGGGATCTTGTTACACATTATGTGCCAAATGTATGTCTATACTGTTCACAGCTGGAAGTTTGTTACACATTATGTGACAAAATGTATGTCTATTCTATTCACAGCTGGGATCTTGTTACACATTATGTGCCAAATGTATGTCTATACTGTTCACAGCTGGAAGTTTGTTACACATTATGTGACAAAATGTATGTCTATTCTATTCACAACTGGGATCTTGTTACACATTATGTGCCAAATGTATGTCTATACTGTTCACAGCTGGAAGTTTGTTACACATTATGTGACAAAGTGTATGCCTATTCTATTCACAGCTGGAAGTTTGTTACACATGATGTACCAAAATGTATGTCGATACTGTTCACAGCTGTGAGTTTGTTACACATTACGTGAAAAAATGTATGTCAATACTGTTCACAGGTGGGAGCTTGTTACACATTATGTGACTGAATGTTTATCTATATCTTTCACAGCTGGGAGTTTGTTACACATTATGTAACAGAACGTATGTCGATACTGTTCACAGCTGGCAGTTTGTTACACATTATGTGACAAAATGTATGTCGATAAAGCTCACAGCTGGGAGTTTGTTACACATTATGTAACAGAACATATGTCGATATTTTTCACAGCTGGGAGTTTGTTAGGCATGGATAAATATAGTACAATACAACAGCTGTTGTCTTGTTTATTCAACTACCATATTTCCCATCACTGATTTCATATACCATTAAAGCAAATGATTTACTGAAAGTCAATAAAATATTTCATCACCTGTTAAAACCAAAAAGTTTCCATGGTAACCAATACCAAGATAATGTTCTTAAATTGCACAGATTTTGCAGGGATCAAATTAACTTAAATATTGTTCATGAAATCTTGTGAGATTCTCTGCGTCTGAATATTGGATCTCTTTTCTATGCATGGATAAATGTAGTACAACACAAATGCTGTTGTCTTGTTTGTTCAACTAACACATTTCCTGACAATGATTTAATATACCATTAAAGCAAGGAAATGATCTATTTCTTTATCTGTTAAAGCCAAAAAGAGTTTCCATGGTAACCAATACCATGATAATTTTCTCTCTTTCATGGAATCTGTTTGGAATCTCCATCAATGAAGGGAATCAGAAGCAGGATATTGTTGTCTATCCCTCTGTCTTCAAACATTTCCCCTTCATGGCAAAGACTGTTGGGAACAAAAAGGTGAACAAGTAGGTAAGGATTCCTGAAGGAGCATTTCCTGCACTGCCTGCTTTCATTTATCTGCAACATGACCACTCATATAACAGCAATGAGCTGGCCATGACTGCAAAGCCAAAGAGTGATGTGGCATCAGCGGTAACAAAATGTAGAACTGTGTCACACCATATCCCAAATAAAATTTGCCAAAATGGTAAGGGAGTGGTGAGCCGTCATATAAATCACTTTTGCTATGCTGGCTGTCGACTCCCATGCATGCTCATTTCCCACTTTTTTGACTAAGACAATCACCAAAGATGCCAGGTCCTGAAATGATGAAACTGCCACCATATTCCATACCAAATCTGAAGCCACCTCAAATTCTCTGCAGTTGATTCAACATGTGTACTTCTTGCAACGCTCTTATCAACACTTCAAATGTCTGTGCTGTATGTGTTTGAGTTTGTGAGCTATGAACTCATGTTATACAATACTGATAATGGGGTCATGGTAAGCAAGGTTTGTGAATTCCCCAGGTCATGGAATTTATCTGAAAGATATCTAGAAATCTTGCAAATCTTTGCAAACAGGGAGAAGATGAAATGCTTCAATTCCTTCATCATTCTCAAAACCTACCAAAGCCAGTCTCCAAGTTATGAACGACAGATTTAGTATCCTGATCTGGTTCTTAAGACCTTTAAAGCAATCAAGTTACATCGGCCTTACTCATGCGTGCACCTGAATAGATTTCCAGTCATACAGTTGAGCAGTGTCGAAAAAGCAACTAGACACACAAAAAACATGATCCCATGGTCAAGTCTAAAGCAGATAACTTTACACAAAGCAAAACTAGGCGAGACCTCACTTAGATTATTCACGCATCATAAATATTTATTTACTGAAGTTTAGGTTTCATTGTGCATGTTTTCACACAGCTAATTCAGATCATGTGATAGAAAGTAAATTTACATGATTAGTGCAATCGCACATCCTGGCAGCATTAATATGGACAACAGGCTGGAAGGAAGGATCAGCACACGGTTGGATGGCTTGTTGGCCAATGAAATATAAGGACTGATTATCGTGAGCTCCATATAGTTCTGCATACAATGGAAAGAACAGCCAGTATATGGTGTGTTTCATCATGAAAACTAATTTCCTATTGCTAGGCTGTAAGAAAGGCATGGAAGCATGGTTAGCAAGTAGTATGGTAACATATGGTGACATGCTGCCATAATGGCTACAAACTTGCATCAGCCAAATCAGAATCACTGGCCCCAAAGGCTCTGCTCAAACATGCAGGGGAACTTAAGCCCACTGGACTGCCTAACCAAGGGAGGACACTCTCCCAAATGTTCCAAGCTATGATTTGTAGTTTGACAAACATCAGGAGGACACTCTATTGGCAAAACATTATTATAAAAAAGTTACAAAGGAGCAAGCAACAATTCCATCAATAAAAGTAACTGGCTATTATCTCCTTCATCGAGTTCCTTGTCATTACTCTATGAAGATATTCATCTGGTGTCATTCAAACACATTCAGAAACACTGCATTATCCATCTCAGCTGACCGATAACTGATGGTCCTTGCCTGGGTATCTTTGGTGGGAGAGCCAACAAAGCATCTGTCCATATATCCCATAATAATCAAAAGCTTAATAGCTAGTCAGCACTTAAGCAATGTGGACAGAGCAATGGTGTAAATTTCCAAGGTTCCTGTAAGGCTGTGCCCTTGTTCCAGTGACGCTTATTTTTCATCTTTGGCACAAGAAAGTTCCCTCTAAGTCACCCATAGTGTGCATAAAAGACACACAAAATAAAAATATTTAAAAGATCACTACTGCTGATTTTTGACTGACCTCATTCAGCACATTTCAAACTTAGTGATCAGAGTACACTCATTGCCAAAATTAATGGACAAAAATGATTGCTGATTTTGACTGTACACCAACTGAGTGCAAATTGTTGATGATCATTGCGCAGATTCCTGATAGAGAATGTAGATGAAATTTAAAAAGAGCATTTCCTTCCAAAGTATAAAGAGTAAAAATGTTGACTCAATATAAAGAGTAAAAATGTTGACTCAATATAAAGAGTAAAAATGTTGACTCAAATGTCCAAAAGAAATTCTAGAGCAGAATGACATAACAGAGAAAGAAAAATTCAAATCATTGTATAACAGGATATATCACAGAGGAGGTTGACAATGATCAAAAGATACCCAACTTTTGGATAAATTAAACTTCAGTTTTTTCCACTGTTTATGAAATAATAACACAATTACCATTTTTTCCATTGTATATGATGTAATAAAACAATTAGTTTTGCCCCTGTATATGATACAATAAAACAATCAGCTTAATAGACTGTATATGATGTAATAAACAATTATTTTTTCCACTGTATATGATGCAATAAACCCAATTTTTCACTGTGTTTGACATACTAAACAATTATTTTCCACAGTGAAATCAATTACAGACCTTAAATGAAGAGAATATAATTATTATGAACTTCCACTTTTGCATGTCAGTATGAAATTTACTGGTTCATAGATGTTTATATTCATTTCAATGTGTGTGTGTGTGTGCATGCGTGTGTGCGCATGTGCGCATGTGTGTGTGCATGAACATGTGTGTGTACACATTAATAATACCTCTTCTTCCTGCATCATCTTGAATATTTCTCCAAACTGAGAGTTTTCACCAATCCCAATCACAATGCCCTGTTGAGAAACAGAACATCAAAACACTGAGAATACTGATGGCTTGAAGGGTTTAAACAATTTATAGCACTAAAACAGGGTCAAAGGGAAGAACATAGCATGCAAGATATATGCAATCAAACTACAGCAAGGGAAATAACCATGCTGACTTTGTTTCTTGGGAATAGAATTGGAATTACATACCTTTACATACACTGCTTGGCCTTTCAAGGTGAAAAGGCCGGAATATATATAGAAAATGTCTGATGTTAGAAACATAATCTATACTTAGTAAAGGACAGGAAACACTATGCTTCAGGCTTTGAGGGTTCATCCCCATCACCCAAAATGAAAAATAGAAGACAATTATAATAATAAATTAAATCTGCGCTGTCCTTTATCTCTCTTATAGACCCTCTAAAACACTGCAGAGATTATTGCTTGGTTTCTCAACCAAGTGTGACAACAGTTGTGATTTAAAAACATGCTGAAGAAAGAAACACTGGAAAGAGCAACAGAAAACTTTTTATAAAAAATTAATGGAAGTGTAATATGTTCCTCATTGATCAAGTACTGGGTGGAGGAGTGGGACATTAAAACAAAATACACCTGGGTGGAGGAGTGGGACATTAAAACAAAATACACCTGGGTGGAGGAGTGGGACATTAAAACAAAATACACCTGGGTGGAGGAGTGGGACATTAAAACAAAATACACCTGGGTGGAGGAGTGGGACATTAAAACAAAATACACCTGGGTGGAGGAGTGGGACATTAAAACAAAATACACCTATGTTAAAACTGACTCAATTTCCATTATATCTGAACAAAAAATGACTAATGATGAAAATAATGTGATGTCCCTTGTATATTTTATGGTAAATCAAGATTAAACAATTCCATAAAACCTCTCTTTTATATTTCATGGTAAATCAAACATGAAATGTACCAAGCAACCCTCTTTTCTATTACATGGTAAATCAAACATGAAATGTACCAATCAACCTTCTTTTCTATTACATGGTAAATCAAACATGAAATGTACCAAGCAACCCTCTTTTCTATTATATGGTAAATCAAATATGAAATGTACCAAGTAACCCTCTTTTCTATTACATGATAAATCAAACATGAAAGGTGCAACACAACCTTCTCTAAATTAGCCTGCTATGAAATGGAAACATTCTGGGCCATTTTGAGGAGACTGCTGTTGGAGGGAAATAAAATATGCACTGAAAATTGTCATAAGGAAAACCAGCAAATGCCTGGATCTGAGTGGTGCTTGTTTAATAAAATTAACCCTTAAAGGAGGGTAGGCTGCATTAGATATTTTATATCAAAGGAAACTGTTCTTCCAAATATGACACTAACCTTGCCTCGCCCACATCGTGTTAGTGTACCCATAAAGGCAATGCACTGCATATCTGACACTCCATTTCCTGGACTGTTCTTCACTGGAGCAGTGTTTTTTGTCCGAGGATCAGTCTCACCTGTGAAGCTGGATTCATCAATTGCCAGATCAATAGCCTGAAATGTACAATAGATCAGTAAGTGTATAGTAGAGTAGAGTGTGTACAGTAAAGCAGTGTGTGTACAGTAAAGCAGTGTGGTCAGTAATGCAGTAAGTGTACAGTAAAGTAATGTGTGTACAGTAAAATAGTGTGTGTACAGTAAAACGTTGTATGTACAGTAAAGCAGTGTGGTCAGTAAGGCAGTAAGTGTACAGTAAAGCAGCGTGTTTGAGTATGTGTGTGTGTGTGTGTGTTTTGGATTTTTAACATAGCTTTAAAAATTGTAATATGTATTTAATTATTTTATACAGCTAAATATGTATTGAATTATATTATACAGCTAAATATGTATTGAATTATATTATACAGCAAAATATGTACTGAATTATATTATACAGCTAAATATGTATTGAATTATGTTATACAGCTAAATATGTTCTGAATTATTGCATACAGCTAAATATGTATTGAATTACTGTATACAGCTAAATATGTATTGAATTATATTATACAGCTAAATATGTACTGAATTATATTATACAGCTAAATATGTTTTGAATTATTGCATGCAGCTAAACATGTATTGAATTATATATACAGCTCTCCCTTGTTAAAACATGGTAGTCTGGGTCCAAAAAATGACTGGGTTAGAGAACTGAACCATGTTATCCCGAGAACCCTTAATGTATGGAACTGCGATATAGTGAGAAAAGCATAATATACCAAGCCGTGGTAAAGCGGGCACTATCAATTTTTTTAATAATAATGATGCTTTGAAAAGGAAATGAAGATATAAGACTAAATTTCTTCCACCCTTATTGTAATACACTGGTATGATTTGGATCATGGGGTCAAAAGTGGTATCATGATATATCTGGAATCAATCACGTTATATCTGGAATTATGTTATAAGCAGCACATTATAAGAATGGAATGTTGTAAGTGGGAACTATGGAATTTTGTTGTTAAAATGGGCAAGTTCATACGACTGTGTATATATATATATATATATATATATATATATATATATGTATATATATAATCACTAATTTGTTTAAGATTTGTAATTATGGGCAGTAATTTTAATACATCAATGGATCAAAAATGTACAAGATTTATAATGCTTTTCTATTTTGCTCCAAAACTGGCAGAATACACTTTACCTCAAACAGCCTTAGGTCTGCTGGTACACGATCCCCAATTGACAGGTACACGATGTCTCCTGGGACTAGATCTCTGGCCAAAAATGTCTCCACTTTTCCATTTCTCAAACTAAAAAGGCAAACCAGATACAAATTGATTATTTGTGCCCATATGGAGATGATAAGGTATTACAGTTATAATGCAAAGTATGACACCGTAATAAAAATATAGTAGTTAATATATACAAGAAAAAACAATACAATTGAAACAGAAATATACAAAAAATATAAAGAAATATGACAAATTGCATCCTGCTCAATTTAAGTGAGGAGTATCTGCATTAACTGTAAAACAGGGTTTATCAAATTATAATATGGCATGAAATAATGGATTCAGTCCAAAAAGTGTATGATGATGATATACAATTATCAGTCCAACAGCTTGAATGACAATATTCAATTATCAGTCCAATAGCTTGCACGATGATACTCAAATATCAGTCCAATAGCTTGCATGATGATATTCAATTATCATCCCTATAGCTTGAATGATGATATTCAATTATTAGTCCAATAACTTGCATCATGATATTCAGTTATTATGTAGTGATGAAGTGTTCACAATTTCAGCTTTTAAGAAGCACATGAGGAAATGGTAATTCAAATATAAAACTTTTAATTCATTTATTTTCATATAATTTTTAAAGTTTTTCAAAAAATTACACACTTTATAGTTATAAAGTACATTTTTAGATGTAGCAAACGTCATCCATTCTTTAAAGGTATACCAATTGTTTTGTTGGATCTTTAAATCTGCCATTTGTAACAGTAATGTAATCCATGAAACCCAACGAAAAATGAAATTTGCTGTACTTCAGGTTCTTGGCTTTCAAAGTGAAATTCACTGTAGTTTTAGATGCTAGGATTTTGAAATGAAATTCTCTGCACTTTAGGTGCTTGGTCTACAAAACGAAATTCACTGTACTTTAGGTGCTTGGTTTACAAAATGAAATTCACTGTACTTTAGATGCTTGGTTTTCAAAATGAAATTCACTGTTCTTTAAGTGCTTGGTTTTCAAAATGAAATTCACTGTACTTTAGGTGTTTGGTTTTCAAAATTCACTGCACTTTAGGTGCTTGGTTTTCCAAATGAAATTCACTGTACTTCAGGTGTTTGGTTTTCTATATGAAATTCACTGTAGTTTTGGGTGCTACATTTTCCCACTCTTCAGATTCATCTCACAGGTGGCCATCTCAATACTATTTTCATGTATTTCTAAAATACTGACCAAAGGCAGAAATAGAGACTGAAAAATTCCCATATCCTCCCTTCTTACCAATGACATTTTGGTGGAACCAACTTTGTGAGGGCTTCTAATGATTTTTCTGATCTGTACTCCTGAAATTCAAAGAAACCATCTCTCTTAGTAATATCTGGATCATAATGTGATCAAAATAAAGAATAATCTGTCCTTGTAATCTTAAATCTAAGGACATCTAATAATTTCTAAGTAAATGCTACAATTATCCATTACTATAAAGTTCCTCAGTATACCATTACCCCTTACTATATGGTTGCCCTCACTATAAATCCCTCAGTATACTTATGTCTTCACTATAAAGTCCCCAACTATACAGTTAACCCCCACTATAAAGTCCCACAGTATACCATTAACCATTACTAAAATGTACCCCAGTATACTGTAGCCCATCATTATAAAGTCCCTAAGTATCGTATTATCCATTACAAAAAGTCCCTATGTATACTGTTGCCCAGCACTATAAAGTCCTCAGTATACTACTATCCTCACTTTAAAGTGTCTCAGTATACAATCATCCCTCACCAGAAAGGCTCACAGGATAATGCTGTCCTCATTAAAAGGTCATCAGTCTCTTACTGGAAAGTCTCCTGGCCCAGTATACTGCTAAAAAGCCCAACAGTATACTTCTGTTCTTCACTATAACATCCCTCATTATAATGCTGTCTCTCACCATAAAGTTCTTCATTATAATATCACTAACCATAAAGTCCCTCATCATACTGTTGTATTTCACTACAAGTCCCTCAGTACAACTTTGTCACTCACTATAAGTCCCCCAGTGTCTTTCGCTATGAAGTCCCACAGTATAATGTCTCACTATAAAGTCCCTCCGTAAAATGTTGTCACTCACTATTAAGTCCCTCAGTATACTATTGTTACTCTATAAAATTTCTCATACAACTGCTCTTCACTAGAAAGTGTCAATATACTGCTGTCCTCACTATAAAGTGTAAGATAATACTGTTGTCACTCACTAGAAAATCCCACATTGTACTGATGTCTCATTATAAAGTCCATCAGTATATTATTGTCACTCACTATAATATCCCTCCATATACTGTTGCCCCTCTTATATTGCCAGTATAGATATGGATTGACTGAACTGTCACAGCTACTTTAATGATTTCACTTCATTTTTGTTCGTGGCTCATGGGAAGAAATATAACATAATTTCATAAAATACCTATCTATTATTGTGTATTATTATAACATACCTCAGTGTAAGGCTTCTCCATTTATAATGATCACTTTTAATATGCCTATGAATAACTTTATAATTAGCAAGGCACTGTAAATGTTTAATAAAATAAATATTTCATATATTTACACTGTGGTATAATACATGTTTATGTTAATAAGCTAACAGTTTAACAATAAATGCTAGTCTTGTATTTACATACGATATACCTCCTAATAAACGCTCCCAGGGGCGTTACATTTGCCAAAAGGGGGGTTATTTATTAGAGCACAATAATGAAAGCTAAAGTTGTTCATTTGATGTACTCTTATAATGACCATATGTACATCTCTGGGTCCTTCTGCCTCTGAATTCAGTCATGGTAAATATCAGCACATTTTCCCACTCAAAATCTTTGAACTTGCCACCCCACTATTGCATTATGTTCTTTAGATGTACTCTTATAATTACAACATGCACATCTGGGGTCTTTCAGTCACTGAATTCTCTCATTGTAAATATCAGCACAGCTAAAATGATCAATTGATCAACACATTTTCCCACTCAGCAGGTGGTTGAAGCAGGTCTGGCAAGTACTTGAATTTGCCACCCTGTTAGTGCATCATGTTTACCACTACATGTGTGTCCGCGACTTTAGTAATTTATACATTGATATATACATTGCAAGAGTGTGATCACCTGAGAGTGCATCTTCGCTAGTCAAGATTCCAGTATGTTAACTCCTCTACACCTTGGTGAATTGATCAGACATTTCAGTGATTCGGGTCTGTCAATTTTATTGGATGTGGCAGCAAGCCACAGCATCCGATCAAAATTAAGTTGTTCAAATCTGTGCACTGTTCCTACATGATCAAGACAAGTGGAGCACACAACTGGAATTGACTAATAAAAAAGCAATTTTCCACTGCTGATTCGTGTTTGCGCAAATACATCATTTCTCTCCAATACACTTGTAATGACTTCTCTCTGATACATAGTAATACTTTCGATGTTACACATACAAAGTATCCTTTTGAAATCAATTGCCTCAACCATTATCAGCTGATAAACAATACACTGCTCTTACATGCTATTGGTTAGTTGGCATTACATAGTAAGGGAATGATAGATGTCGGTAGGACAAAGCACTGAATATTTTACCAATCTGCCAAGGTGTAGACAGGTTAACACATCAGAACCTTGGCTACCGAAGATGCTGCGAGTGTTGCAATCCAGATTGTTCATTAGCAGAAGTATGAATTTACATAGAATATACAAAGTACTACTGTGTGAGGCATCAGTAATTTCATGCAGTTGTACTATGCGAATGTTATGAAAAGTTACATGAAATTGGGATTATGTTAAAATTGTCATTGTGGACTATTTAATTCTTGTCTTGCACTTATGGATTACAGAACAATGACGATTCTGGGTAAGTTTTAAATTTTCTGTTCTTAAACAAGGAGATGGGTTATTAATTAGAGTGGGGGTATTAATTAGGGAGTATATGGTAACATATGCCCAATGTTTGAGCTACTACTAGGCAAGACTTGTTTAATGATAAGTACTGATATCAGTTATTGCTGAAGAAAATTTTTTTTTTTAAACAGTATTAGACTCAGGCAAGCAAAAAATGGACAAGTTTATACTTTACTCTAACAATGTCATAAAATGGACAAGTTTATACTTCACTCTAACAGTGTCATAAAATGGACAAGTTTATACTTTACTCTAACAGTGTCATGAGCTGCCTTTTTGTTTGATATTTCCTTGTCTTTATGCATAACAGCCTAATAATTATCATTTGCCCTTGGTTGCTAATACTTAATACCCTTGAAATTATCATTTGCCCTTATTTGCTAATACATAATACCCTTATAATTACTAGTTGCCCTTAGTTGCTAATACATAATACCCTTATAATTATTAGTTGCTCTTGACTGCTAATACATGATACCATTACAATTATTAGTTGCTCTTGGTTGCTAATACATAATACCCTTACAATTATAATCTGCCCTTGACTGCTAATACATGATACCCTTACAATTATCATTTGCCCTTAGTTGCTAATATAAGGTGATTTTCTGTTCCCTATAGCCTATAAAACTCATCACTGGCAATTTGGTAAATGTTACCACTTAGCCATAGCAGCTTTTTGTTCTTTCTAAATGTCAAATCTTAAACAGTAAAGTTACCCACCTGTACAAAGGCTACAGTTGACACGATGACAATGGCCTGAAAAAAAAAGAAGATTACAGTTGACACAATCAAAATAGTCTGAAAATAAAAAAGGCCATTGATACTAGAACAGTATCCTGAAGAAAAAAAATGATGGTTATGATTGACACTATGACAACAGCCTGAATATAAAAAGGCTATGGTTGACACTAAGCCAATAGCCTGACTATAACAAGGCTATGGTTGACACTATGACAACAGCCTGAATATAAAAAGAAGGCTATGGTTGACATTATGACAACAGCCTGAATATAAAAAGAAGGCTATGGTTGACACTAAGCCAACAGCCTGAATGTAAAAAGAAGGCTATGGTTGACACTATGACAACAGCCTGAATACAAAAAGAAGGCTATGGGTGACACTAAGCCAACAGCCTGAATATAAAAAGAAGGCTTTGGTTGACACTATGGCAACAGCCTGAATATAAAAAGAAGGCTATGGTTGACACTATGACAACAGCCTAAATATAAAAAGGCTATGGTTGACACTAAGCCAATAACCTGAATATAACAAGAAGGCTATGGTTGACACTATGACAACAGCCTGAATATAACAAGAAGGCTATGGTTGACAATATGACAACAGCCTGAATATAAAAAGAAGGTTATGGTTGACACTATGACAACAGCCTGAATATAAAAAGAAGGCTGTGGCTGACACTATGACAACAGCCTGAATATAACAAGGACATGGTTGACACTATGACAACAGCCTGAATATAACAAGAAGGTTATGGTTGACACTATGACAACAGCCTGAATATAAAAAGAAGGCTGTGGTTGACACTATGACAACAGCCTGAATATAACAAGGACATGGTTGACACTATGACAACAGCCTGAATATAACAAGAAGGTTATGGTTGATACTATGACAACAACCTGAATATAAAAAGGCTATGGCTGACACTAAGCCAATAACCTGAATATAACAAGAAGGCTATGGTTGACAATATGACAACAGCCTGAATATAACAAGAAGTCTATGGTTGACACTATGACAACAGCCTGAATATAACAAGAAGGCTATGGGTGACACTATGACAACAGCCTGAATATAAAAAGAAGGCTATGGTTGACACTATGACCACAGCCTGAATATAAAAATAAGACTATGGCTGACACTATGACAACAGCCTGAATATAAAAAAAGGCTATGGTTGACACTAAGCCAACAGCCTGAATATAAAAAGAAGGCTATGGCTGACACTAAGCCAACAGCCTGAAAATAACATGAAGGCTATGATTGACACTATGACTACAGCCTGAATATAACAAGGAGAAGGCAATGCAGCAACTCTAAAGAGAAGACTTTATAATGTAAATCAATTCATTGCCTATCATCATGAAAATGTATTTATGAATGATTTGCCAAAAATGAAGTCCTGGTCCCAAATATCAGCAAAATTTTTATTTTTAATCATCAATTATTGGCATGTGATTTTGGTTCAGGATATATTGTGCTATCACAAGAGTACTGTAAATGGTACATTTTTTTCCTATCAAGTTATTTTGTGGAAACCATTTTAATTCCTTCAGTCTCACTGACCTTGACCTTTGACCCATTTAACTCAACAGGGATATATGCATCTCTTGTCTAAAATGCAATCCATTCACAGCCAATGTGGATAGGTGAGAAAGCTTGCCAGTAGCTTCTCGTGGGTCAGTGGTTCTTTCCAGAGTTTTCCCGGGTTCTTCCTCCACCATTAATACTGGCCGCCATGTATAGCCTGTCATGTGCTGAAAAATGGCGTTAAACCCCACAACAACAACAACAATCCATTCAGAAAGTTGTGTCATGCTTTGTGGCATAAAATGTGAATCCCTCTGGCTGTTTAACCCCACAATCAACAGGTGTCCTCATTGTTTCAAATGCATCTATTAGTCACAGCATGTCGTACACAGCTTAAGTAACTTTGTGGAGATAGTATTTCTTCTTTCAGTCCCTGTGACCTTGCCATTTAGTCCATGTAGGTGATTAAGGACTCAATAAATCATGCAGGAAACATTTTCTTATTAAAATCACTGTGCCACTGATCTTCTGACACTGAAATAACTAGGTATCTTTCTTACCTTAAATGCAAGTCATGTACCAAATCTGGGGTCAAGATATCTACTAGTATGCAAGTCAAATTATGGTACTGAAACACTGTTTCTTCTTTCAGTCCCTGTGACCTTGACCTGTCACCTTTTGAGCCTGAAATTCATAGATTTCTTCCTTACCTCAAGCGCAAGCAACTTACAAAGTTTGGCAATGGTAAATGGTGGTGAAATTGATGAGCTATTGTGCAAGAAGAGAAAGGGACCTGATGGACGCTGTAACATGTTACACTCCACCCTATAGCAGGCATAAGAAATTTAATACCTTTGAATATGATGCACTAATGATTGCCATAAAAAGATACGTGTCTCACAGGGAATGCAATGAGAACAAAATAAATGTCTCACACAGTCTGCACCTTCCTTCTTTTTCTGCATTTCACAGTTACGAAATGTCACAAAGATTTCCTTTAGTCAATCAAAAGTATGCTTTGACCTACTTTGCTGAAATGTAGATCAAACTATGAAATCTACATGAGTCTCCACTGAATCAAATAATGAAGTCTAAGTAAGTCTTTGTTCAATCATATAATGAAGTCTAAGTAAGTCTCTGTTGAATCAAATAATGAAGTCTAAGTAAGTCTCTGTTGAATCAAATAATGAAGTCTAAGCAAGTCTCTGTTGAATCAAATAATGAAGTCTAAGTAAGTCTCTGTTGAATCAAATAATGAAGTCTAAGTAAGTCTCTGTTGAATCAAATAATGAAGTCTAGGTAAGTCTCTGTTGAATCAAATAATGAAGTCTAAGTTAGTCTCTGTTGAACCAAATAATGAAGTCTAAGTAAGTCTCTGTTGAATCAAATAATGAAGTCTAAGTAAGACTCTGTTGAATTAAATAATGAAATCTACACAAGTCCCTGAGGAATGAAATAATGAAATCCACACAAGTTTCTATTTTATCCAATAATGACATCTACAAAAGTCCCTGCTGAATCAAACAATGAAATCTACACAAGTTCCTGTTAACTCAAATAATGAAATCTACACAAGTATGTTTAATCAAATAAAGAATCTACATAAGTCTGTTGTATCAAATAATGAAATCTACATAACGCATTGTTAAATCAAATAATGAAATCTACATAAGCCTGTTGAATCAAATAATGAAATCTACAGAAGTCTGTTGAATCAAATACTAGGCTAAAAATTACAGTATACTCACAACTGTGATGCTGACTGCATCATCAAACTGGCGCATAAAGATGCTGACAACGGCAGAGCCAAGCAATAGAAGAATCAAAGGGTTGTTAAACTGAAACAGCAAGAGGGCACAAATGTCATCAAACCAAATCTTTGACAGTAACGATTTGGTGTATCTGACATCCACATATATTAATAGTATTACTGATATCGATACAGTCAAAGTATTATTGATATTCACATATATATATATATATATATATATATATATATATATATATATATATATATATATATATATATATATATATAATGCACACAGTATTATTGATATCCACATATATTAATAGTATTACTGATATCGATACAGTCAAAGTATTATTGATATTCACAAATGTATGTGTGTGTGTATATATATATATATATATATATTATGCACACAGTATTATTGATATCCACATATATTCATAGTATTACTGATATCCACATGTCTGTGTGTTTATATATATATATATATATATATATATATATATATAATGCACACAGTTTTATTGATATCCACATATATTCATAGTATTGCTGATATCCACATGTGTCTCTGTGTTTATATATATATATATATATATATATATACACACACACACACATACATACATATATATATATAGAATATATAGGTATAGTATGTACACTGTGTCGATGATATACCACGAGATGTATAAATTTATCATTAAAAGGAAACAAGGCTTGCAGAGTTTCGTTTTAATGAAAAATGTATACAACGAGTGGTATATTATTTATACAGTGTACACACTATGCATATATTTTATTTATATCACATACAAATACACATATTTGCCCTTTGAATGGAGTTAAGATATGCTCCGGGAAGCTGTGTATTGACCAAGTGAATGAACTCCTCACATCCTTGCAAGTGTCCTCTACAAAATGTAGTTCTATGTCTTTTCTTGTTGTTCACAATCACATTTGAAATTGATAAGTTGATTGTTTTCTTTTTTGAGTTTCTATTTTTATTCACACCGATTAATCAACATAAAACATGCTCATGTTAAACATGAAAGATGGTTTTTATGAAGAAAGTAGGGCACTACAAACATGGTAAGCTTCTTTTACACTGAACACACAGGCATTCACGTACTGGCGTATGGAAATTAGTGTAGAATAGAACAAAGCAAAAGGACGAACCAACAAGAGGTAATTAAAATATTTTAATATATTTACAGTTGATCTAAGTCATTATTCTGCTTTAATTAACATTACGATCGACCATAAAATTCTCTCTCTCCCCCACCACTGTGGATGGTTGGACTTAACTTCACCATCATTCATAGCTCCAGAGACATCGTCATATGACACAAGCAAAAATCCCCAATGCTCATATTTTCATGGATCTTTGCCTGTATCTTGCTAATGATGGTCCCAAGAGAGACCGAGAGACAGAGAGGGGCAGCCTTTTGGGCATTTTCATATTTAATTAATAATAATCAATTTTCAGAACATTATAGTAGGTTTAAGAAACAATAAGAACAAGAAGAAAGCATTAAATACATTTAAGTATGTGTACCTTATAACTGACAAATTTAACGTATAGTGTCGAAAGGCTAATGCAACTATGTATCATTGATATTATGAACACTGTCGATTGGTTCCAAGGAAAGTGTAAACATACCGTAATGATGAACCATATTCCTGTAGGTTACTTGGTAAAAGTTCAGTTTTAATGTTTTAATCAAGCCGAAATTGTTTTTCTCTCTCACTCCCAATTTCTGCATATTTTGTCCCTTATGCATGAGAGGGGAGTGGGAAAGGTAAAAAAGAAAGGATAAAAAAGAAAGGATTGCGATGAAATTGTGTACAATGCTGAATTCAGTTTTAGAAAATGGGGACTATTAATACTTTTTATCATTGTTTTGATATGTCATTAATGATTAATGAGTGGAATTCATCATTAATCTATAGGCCTGCAGTTGAAAGAACATTTATATATTCGTATTATTGTGCCATGGGCAGATCACAATTTGATATACCAATAGTATTGGTATTATCACTTTGCTTTTTAACAACACTTTAAAAGCCATGTTATTTTTAATACATGTGGTATATATATATATATATATATATATATATATATATATATATATATATATATATATATAGATAGATAGTATTACTGATATCCACATATATTTACAGTATTACTGTGTGCAACTGGTAGCTTAAGGTAGTCAATTATCACATAACTGTGAAATTACTTGATCACTGTATTATTACACAATAAATATGAAATCATATTTTACCTAATGCTACAAACTCTTAAGTTTGAATGTTAAATGATGTAGTAGTTGTGGCATCTTTTTTTATCAAATCATGAAAAGGTACAAAATCTTATACAATATTCAGTAATCACAATAAAAAGTCCTGTCAAAGAAAATTATAGAGTCAGCAAGACCTTTGTATATGTAATGACCTGGTGCTGCAGAAAACTAAATTACTGTATCTTCTGAAAAAAAATGGCTAACTAACATACCCTTTTCTTTATCTGACAAGAGCAGTCCATTATTTTAAAATCTTTGCAAACATGATGAATTTTGAAGCTATTATTTATGGCCAATTAATGACAGAGTACATCACTTCCTCGATAACTCGAGCCCTGATAACTCTCGAACCCGCTTATAATGCAGGGTCAGGCGTGGATCCCATTTTTTAAACCAGAAAATACCCCAAAAATTGATCCCTATTTATTGAACTTGAAGAAAATTGCAATCAAAATTATTAATGGAAACTTTGATATATCGCTTGTTTTATCATCGAAAACAGTAGATAGCACCTGAAATTTTAATCAACATTATGAAATATCAAATTTATAAATAAGTCATACAATTTTTTACATTTTCTTTCGAAACGGTAGTACACCGCAATTAACAATATGTAAGGAAATTTTGATCAATGAAAATGTCACTTACGCCGAGTGGAGGCAGTACTTTAATAAATAAATACAAATATTTTTTATCAATTGAAATTTATGTTCTAGTTCTATCATTTAGTGTAATCATCATAAATGCAATGTGTCCTCTTGTAATTAAACGTAAAATGTGTCAATCTACCATAACAGCTATGTCCGCGAGTGTTTCTCTGAGAACCTAATTAGGTGCCGACCATGTTTTGATAACTGACTTGCGGAAGTATTTGTTCTATTGTTGCACTGAATTAAAAGCTGGCCTCCTTTGTATTATCACGTTAATTGTGTCTTTTGAATCAAATAAAGGAGCTGGAATAAAAGAAAAGTTTAAAGGCACTAAAATCCTACAAACTTAAAATCTAGCGGCCCTGGTTGTATGTCGGGTGAACTCACTTCATTTGATCAATTGAACACTGTTATAAATGTTATTGTGTATGTAACATAAACTACCTTAAATTAACCAACTTATTGGTAAATGTGATCAAAGATAGTGAGGCAACCAAGCAAAATGAATACTTCGTAAAATAAAGAGCTTGGTTTCACAGATACAGACCATTGTGGGCAAGCGAGTTTCAGAGAATTCTTGACTGGCACTTAGAGGTATCCTCAAGGATGATAAGAAGTTTCATTATTACTTCCAATGAAATCATGACATCAATACTGTACTAACTGAACAATACAAAAATTGAGATTCGACATAGACGATTGTCTTACGAAATAAATTTTGCTTATTTTTGAAAAAAAGGAATCTTGTTTGGTGGTGTATCGACAGTTAGTCTAGTTACCCGCTATTTTGACTCCCAATTTGGCAGGATACTATTAAATACCACTCCGGGAACCAGGCTCATCAAGAAAACAAAAAGCAGTGACGTAATACACAGATGTTTTCATGTACACGTGATGGTTGCTGAAACCAGTTGGAACGATCTTTGGACATTTTGAAAATAAATGTTATTTAAACAGAATAACGAACAACTTCATTAGAAATAGTACATTATTAAAAATTATTGTCAGTGTGATTGTAAAATGAGCATTCAGTCATTAAACGGCCCAGTTCCCTAACCCCAACCCCCCCTCCGCTGTTTTCTCGATGTCTAAGAGAATTTTTTTCAACTTTTGGAGGTCCCTCGGCAACTCGCACCCTCGCTTATAGTGCGGTCTATGTTTGTGGACCCCGTTGTGCGCGGGTTATCTTGGAAGAGGTGTATTTTTCCTCAATATTTTTATGTAATGACACTTAGCTGAGGATAAATACTAAAATGAGTAAGACAAAAATATGCACCTAAAACTTTTTAATGGTTTTGGATTGCTTAAACCTGTAGCTAGGCAAAAAAAAAATTTTTTTTTAAAAAAAATATATCCAGCCTTTTCATTATCAACCAACTGCCTACTAAATTATCATCTACCTTTATTTTTAGCTAAATGTCTATTGTTTCTGGGGCTTTTTAAAGACTGATTTTGTGGTTATAATGTTCAACTTCTACTTTTTAGTTTTACCCAACTAAAATCAAACAGAATGGTAACAACTCACTTCAGTACATGAAAATCATTTCATTGCATGACAATTAAGTGAAAAACAGACCCGGACCAGACAAAACTATTGGACTCACTTGGTGGAGGACAAAGGTGGGTGAAATCATTGAAGCTCTCAAAAGGGGAAAGCCAGAAAACTGGTACAAGACTGCCAGTCATGCACAGCAGGTACAAAAAGGCTATGATAATTAATTTTATAAAACTAGGTCAGAATCAGTCAAAAGGAAAAATTAAGTAGAATAAACTAAATAGAGTAAGAATCAGGTACAAAAAAGGCAAATTGAGTAGAAACAACTAAGTCGGAATTAGGTACAAAAACGACAAATGAAGTCAGAATCAGGAAGTTAAATAACTAAGTTAGAATCAGGAACTTAAATCACCTGTTCTAAATATTTCTTCCAAAGAGGTGTCTCCTTGGATATCTCAAAGTCATTAAATCCATGAACTACTCTCCGATTTCTGACCTCGCCATGATCCAGGCCATAGTTTGGATCTGTCTGGAAGATGTTCACGATATCGTTCACTGACAAACAGCATGCCTGTTGTGCCTTCATAAATGTCATCATACTGGCATCTTCTTCCTGCAAAGATGATGAAATATGTCAACTATATTAAAATCAATGCTTGCTCCATCTTTTTACTGCAATTATATAATGTAACATATATTTTTTAAAAAGTCAGCTTGTGCACAGAATACATGAATCATGTATGCAGTGAAATATTATGTTTGTCTTTAATCCAGTCAGTTCATTTAAGTTCGATATTAATCTTTAATGTTGTAAATATACATTCATTGCCTGCCATACATGTTGAATACTGTTTAATGTTATAAATGTACATACATTGCCTGCCAGATATGTGGAATAGTTTTAATGTTATAAACATACTTATGTGGAATACTGTTTAATGTTATAAATGTACATACATTGCCTGTGAGACATGTGGAATACTGTTTAATATAAATGTACATACATTGCCTGCCAGATATGTGGCATAGTTTTAATGTTATAAACATACTTATGTGGAATACTGTTTCAAGTTATAAACAGTACTCCACCAAATCTGGCAGGCAATGCATATGTATTTACAACATTAAACAGCATTCCACTCCATGCCTAGCATGCAATGTATGTATAATTACAATATTAAATAGTACTGACTGCTGTTCAATGACAATGTCAAAAGTACTCCAGCTGTACATACAAATACTTTCTGATGAATACTTATAGTCAAACCTGTCAAAAGGAGTCACCCATGGGACAAGGCAAACTGGCTCTTGTACACAGGTGACCTCTGTACACAGGTTCACATCTTAAATTTTGTTTATGAACAACTACCATACATCAAATATCATTATCATTATTATCATTTTTGTATTATTATTATTATTATTATTATTTGCAATACTGTTTTATGTTCACTAATCAACAAAACCATAAAATATACATATATGTTGTTCCCTCCCAAATTTATGTTCCATACAAGATTACTGTATCCTGCTCATTTTAATCCGTCCTATAAACTAAATTATCACCGAGTTAAAATAATCATTGATATTAATTTGTCTGTTCACCATGACATCACAATAATTTCACAACCGATGACTTACAGCTCACATACGATGGTAAAACAGAGGACTGACTTTTTGTTGGTTAACTTGTAAAAGTTTCACTTGAAAACAGCTGTTTAAGCTTTAAAAAATATCTGAATAAGCAAGTTGTTCAACTCTCCAAGATCAAAAGACGGTCAGCTTATATAAGAAGTCTGTGATTATTAGGAAATCAAAAGAAGCTGTATATGGCTATTCTTTGTGACTCATGAAACCAAAACTTCAACTGATTTTACAAACAAGATTTAAATACTGAATGAATCATAGACCTAATGCAAAGGGATCTAACTCTTCTCAAAGACAAACATTTTCTTCAGATATTGCTTTAATTCACAGGCATATGGACGAAGATATCAAAAATACCTGTCACAATGGCACATTTCTGCTGCTATAGCAGGACTACTTGTCATACCCTTCTGCAAGCAAACCTCTACTCTAATGATAATAACTGCCTTGCTGTCGGGTGCCCCGAGTGGCCGAGTGGTCTAAAGCGCTGTCCGTTACGGATCACTGCCATCTCACCTCTGTCTGCGTTGGTTCGAGTCTAAGATTCGGCGAATGTGGATATGTGAGAAAGCTTGCCAGTAGCTTCTCGTGAGTCGGTGGTTCTTTCCGCGGATTTCCCGGTTTCTTCCTCCACCATTAATACTGGCCGCCATGTATAGCCTATCGTGTGCTGAAAAATGGCGTTAAGCCCCACAACAACAACAACAACAACTGCCTTGCTGTCGAATTTGACATATTGACACCTTTGAGTTACACTGTCAACATGACTGGAGTTATAAGTGAGAAAAAAAATATTTGTACATCGATTCACAGGATAACCAACAATGCCTTCCTCCTGAAGTTTGCATAGTCTCAGCGCGCACTGTAAATACACTCCAATGAAGGAAGGAAGAAACCTATGTTTGGTTAGTTAATACCTTGCTGCTGTCCACAGAAGGCAGGTGACCATTATGTACTGGACATTTATAAAGGAAATTCGCCAGGGGGGAAATTAGTTTGGCCATTTTGAACAGGTGACCACTCAATAAAGGTGACTACTAGGACAGGTTTGACTTTACTAGTATTAGTACTCATGCTCCAACTTAACAAAACTAAAATACTTGTCATTCAATGTTCCCTTATTCAAGTAAAATGAACAGTAGTCCACCCCATGTCTAGCAGGTAATGTATGTACATTTAGAACACGAAACAGTACTCCACCCTATTTCTGGCAGGTAATGCATGTACATTTAGAACATCAAAAAGGCATTAGCTGTACAACATGGTACCACAAAAAGGAAATTTTAAACTGGATCATTCAATCAATGAAAGTTCTAGACATCTAATAAAAATGAAACTAAAGTTTTAGAGCAAAGAAAAGCTGATACAAGTTCTCTACAAACTTTCCATGGGTCGTAGAAAGCCTCAGCCCACTTTTCCAAGGACGCCTGCCAAAGCTCAAGCAATAAGTATTACCTTGACTGAAACACATTGCTACATGTTATTACCTTGACTAAAACACATTGCTACATGTAAAGACTGAGCTATATCGGATAAGTATGCACCATCTGAGCGAGAAATTATAAAGGTGCACGACAAAGAATAAGGAATGCATAGAATATATTAAAGTCATTACCTTGATAGTTGTAATGCTCCACATGAGACCACTGAAGCAGAATGTAACAGTTACATAATGAAAGTATTATCTGCCTTCTACTGGTAATTGTTTACTTGTTTACAGAAGCAAGTGCTTTGTTTACACAAGTCTGAATACCTAAAATTACTTAATAGCAGTAACAAAATTTAACAATGGCCAACCATCTATTATGAACAGGGTAAAAGTACAAGTAATTAGTATTTTTACTGATGACTTTGTTCACCTGTTCCATGTGTCATGTGAAGCACATGTAGTTTATTACTGTGTCACTGGGGATTATCATAACTGTGCCATGTGAAATGCATGTAATGTATTACTGTCACTGGAGATTATCATAACTGTGTTATGTGAAATACATGCAATGTATTACTGTGTCACTGGGGATTATCATAACTGTTATGTGGAATGCATGTAATGTATTACTGTGTCACTGGGGATTATCATAACTGTTATGTGGAATGCATGTAATGTATTATTGTGTCACTGGGGATTATCATACCTGTGCCATGTGAAATGCATGTAATGTATTACTGTGTCAATGGGGATTATCATAACTGTGTTATGTTAAATGCATGTAATGTATTAATGTGTCACTGGGGATTATCATAACTGTGTTATGTGAAGTGCATGTAATTTATTACTGTGTCACTGAGGATTATCATAAATCTGCTGATACAATGGATATTTGTGGGATATCCTCCAAACATGTGGCCCAGTTCTCACTGAAGTGAAGCTTCTCCTGCCTTTAGCCTGATACTTTCTAGAAAAGGTGTAACCCATGAAACACCACAGGCATTCTGTCATCCAAACAGTCCATAACTTGTGATAGGACACTTTGTATCTGCAGTATGCAAGAAGTGGACTTGCATCATCAAACTAGACACTTTGTGTCCACATTATGCAAGAAGTGGACTTGCATCATCAAACTAGGCACTTTGTGTCCACATTATGCAAGAAGTGGACTTGCATCATCAAACTAGACACTTTGTGTCCACATTATGCAAGAAGTGGACTTGCATCACCAAACTAGACACTTTGTGTCCACATTATGCAAGAAGTGGACTTGCATCACCAAACTAGACACTTTGTGTCCACATTATGCAAGAAGTGCACTTACATCATCAAACTAGACACTTTGTGTCCACATTATGCAAGAAGTGCACTTACATCATCAAACTAGACACTTTGTGTCCACATTATGCAAGAAGTGCACTTGCATCATCAAACTAGACACTTTGTGTCCACATTATGCAAGAAGTGGACTTGCATCATCAAACTAGACACTTTGTGTCCACATTATGCAAGAAGTGGACTTGCATCATCAAACTAGACACTTTGTGTCCACATTATGCAAGAAGTGGACTTGCATCATCAAACTAGACACTTTGTGTCCACATTATGCAAGAAGTGGACTTGCATCATCAAACTAGACACTTTGTGTCCACATTATGCAAGAAGTGGACTTGCATCACCAAACTAGACACTTTGTGTCCACATTATGCAAGAAGTGGACTTGCATCATCAAACTAGACACTTTGTGTCCAGATTATGCAAGAAGTGGACTTGCATCATCAAACTAGACACTTTGTGTCCAGATTATGCAAGAAGTGGACTTGCATCACCAAACTAGACACTTTGTGTCCAGATTATGCAAGAAGTGGACTTGCATCATCAAACTAGACACTTTGTGTCCACATTATGCAAGAAGTGGACTTGTATAATCAAACTATTATTCATTACATACATAAAAAAACCTTCTTTAATAACAATGTAGATCAAACCTGAAGAGAGTACTTTCACCATTTACTGGGATGCTGGGGGATATTCTAGAATGGCAGAATTAAACACCATCTTTTATGAAACCACTCCATTGACCTAAATGGTTATAGTGTCCACCTTGGATGCAGTAGGTTGCAGGTTCAAACCCTGGCAGTCATACCAAAGACTTATAAAAATGGTACTAGCAGCTGCCTCGCTTGTCACTCAGCATTAGGAGGTTAGTGTTAGGACTGGTTGGCCTGGTGTCAAGATAATGTGACTGGGTGGGACATGAAGCTACATGTCTGCATCAATGCCCCAGTGCTAGACATCACTATAAACTGCCACACTATAGAAATCGTAGCAATATGACTCATATTGTTAAAGCTGCTTTAAAAATCTAACTCACATACACACACACACACACAAACACTCTTCTTGTAATTAGTGACCTTGACCATGTATCTTTTAACTAAAAAAAAATATTCAAAAATCATCTTTCTGAACTAAAGTGTAAGTCATCCACAAACTTAGTGAGGGTATAGGGTCAAGAACAAAAACTGAAGTGCAGAAACCATTTTTCAGTGCCAGTGACCCTGACCTTTGAATTTCTGACACCAAATCAAAAGGTCATCCACACAGCTTAGTCCTGGTGTAAAATTAAAGTTACTGTACAAAAACTATTTTTCTACTTTCAGTCACAGTGGCCTTGAACTTTAAACTTTTGACCCCAAAATAATTAAAAGGTTGCTTCTTTATCCCATGTTCAAACCATCCACAAAGCCTGATCCTGGTCTGGAATCTAAAATCAATATTATTGTGCAGAAGACAGCTTTCATCTTTTGGTCACAGTATCCCTGATATTCTATAATAGGCTTCTTCCTTACTTCCAGTGCAAGCCATCGTCTAAGTTTGGTCCAGGTCTGTGATGTACAACTGAACATTTGTTATAGTTGAGAAATCATTTTTCTTCTTTCAGTCACAGACACACTGACCTTTGACCTCTAAACTCAATAGACTTCTTCCTTACCCAAAATGCAAGCTATTTACAAAGTTTAGTAATGACAAATGGTGGAGAACTCAAGTTACTTCATAGAAATAACATAAGGAACAGATGGACAGACATGGTTGGACAGGACAACATGATACAATCCACCTCATTGATACAACATGATAAAATGGTACAATCTGCCTTATGGATACAGAATGACAACATGATACATTCAACCTTACGGTGGGCATTTTTAAAAACATCACTGATGAGACAAAACGCATTAAGGCACATCTAGATCTTTGAGACAATGTACACACCAAAATGATTGGAATATGTTAAATGATTCCTAGGCAATGCTGGTTACAAGGATCAGCTGTAGTGGAGATGCAATCTTGGATAATGGGTCATAAATCTCTCAAAATTGGACCTGAAAAGACAAAACCTTTAAATCAATGGCACATCTACAAGTAACAGACAACCCACCTACTACGTGGCATCGGTAATATATAAGGGTTGCAGACCCATGCTACATGGCCTCCAGTCATGTATAAGGGTTGCAGACCAATGCTATTGGGCATTAGTCATGAATAAGGGTTGCAGACCAATGCTATGTGACATACAGTCATGAATAAGGGTTGCAGACCAATATTACATTGCATCAGTCATGAATAAGGGTTGTGGATCAATGCTATGTGACATCCAGTCATGAATAAGGGTTTCAGACCAATGCTACATTGCATCAGTCATGAATAAGGGTTGCAGACCAATGCTATGTGACATCCAGTCATGAATAAGGGTTGCAGACCAATGCTATGTGACATCCAGTCATGTATAAGGGTTGCAGACCAATGCTATGTGACATCCAGTCATGTATAAGGGTTGCAGACCAATGCTATGTGACATCCAGTCATGTATAAGGGTTGCAGACCAATGCTATGTGACATCCAGTCATGTATAAGGGTTGCAGACCAATGCTATGTGACATCCAGTCATGTATAAGGGTTGCAAACCAATGCTACATGGCATCAGTCTTGTACAAGGGTTGCAAACCAATGCTACATGGCATCTGTCATGGATAAGGGTTGCAGACCAATGCTGCATGGCATCTGTCATGGATAAGGGTTGCAGACTGATGCTAAAAGGCATTCAGTCATGTATAAAGGTAATAGACCAATGCTATGTGGCATCCAGTCACATATAAGGGTTGTAAACCGATACTATGTGGCATCCAGTCATGTATAAGGGTTACAGAGAAATGCTACATGGCATCAGTCATGGATAAGGCCATGACATCCAGTTATGTATAAGGGTTGCAGACCAATGCTATGTGACATACAGTCATGAATAAGGGTTGCAGACCAATGCTATGTGGCATCCAGTTATGTATACGGGTTACAGACCAATGCTATGTGACATCCAGTTATGTTTATGGGTTGCAGACCAATGCTATGTGATATCCAGTCATGAATAAGGGATGCAGACCAATGCTATGTGACATCCTGTTATGTATAAGGGTTGCAGACCAATGCTATGTGACATCCAGTTATGTATAAGGGTTGCTGACCAATGCTATGTGATATCCAGTCATATATAAGGGTTGCAGACCAATGCTATGTGGCATCCAGTCAGGTACATGTATAAGGATTGCAGACCAATGCTACATTGCATCCAGTCACATATAAGGGCTGCAGACTATTACTACATGGCATCATGTATAAAGGCTGCAGACAAATGCTATGTGGCATCAGTCATGGATAAGGGCATAGCATGAAGTCATGTATAAGGATTGCAGATTGATGCTATGTGACATCCAGTCATTTATCAGGGTGGCAGAAAATGCCATGTGACACCCAGTCATGTATCAGTGTTACAGACCAATACTACATGGCATCCAGTCATGTATAAGGGTTGCAGACAAATGCCATGTGGCATCCAGTCATTCATAAGGGTTGCAGATCGATGCTATGTGGCATTCTGTCATTGATAATAATAAGTTTTGCAGACTATGCTGCCAGGCATCCAGTCATGTATAAGGGTTGCAGACCAATGCCATGTGACATCCAGTCATGTATAATGGTTGCAATCCGATGCTACGTGGAAATTAGTCCAAATATGGGACATCTATTAAAGCACAATAATGAAAGCTTAAGTTTTTCTTTTGATGTACTCTTATAATGACAACATGTACATAGCAGGATGGGGTTGTTGCCACTGAATTTAGTCACTATAAATGTCAGCACAGATAAAAGAATATTTGTCATCGCTATAACCAATTTTGACATTCCTGGCTTCCATTGCATTCCAACCTGCTGAATCCAGTAGGAAAAAGACATTAGAATAAGTAAATCCTGTCTAAAGGAACATGGCTTTAATTTGACTTTAAATGTCTTTAATTTGACTTTAAATGTCTTTAATTTGACTTTAAATGTCTTTAATTTGACTTTAAATGACTTTAATTTGACTTTAAATGACTTTAATTTGTAGAAAAGTTTGTGAGATATTCTGAAAATTTGGCCTCTTATTCTTGACTGGGCAACATGCTACACAACATCATTGTCAGAGAAGATGGCTTACATTGTAGGACTATGTTTATCCTTTACATTTTTCAGTGGGATGTCATATATAATGTTGAAATATAAGCATGCAGTTCTGTTTATGTGATCAGTTCCAAGTTCAACTCCATTTTTTTTTAACCTACAAAGAAACTGATCACTCTGTCTAAAAACACCCACAACTTCTTTTTTCACCGATTTGGCCTTTTGATTATCAAATTTTAACAGACATATATAGTGCTTTGCACTTTTTTATGTGTTAACAGTATGCCTTTCCTTGTGATAACTTGTCGTACCAACAATCCACTGGATCTGTCTGCAGTTGTAGGGTATCTACTACATATATTTTACAAGAGGTGATTATTCAATCTTTGTTGGCCCAGAGGCAAGGAAACTCATGCAGCCAAGAATGTTTGAATTCCCATTTTCTTTTTTATCATATTCCCTGCCACAGTCAAATTTAGCTTTAGCCTGCTTGTTGACTTTTCATTCAACTTTTCACCATCTGGCCCAAGCTTTATAAGAAAATGATCCATCCAGATGCATTCCCGGGAAAATTCTTTGTTGTTGCACTTAATGGTTTTAAGGTGTCCAGCAACTGGTTCAAAATAAGAGATTCCTCAAGGTAGCCCTATCCTCCAGCCAATGAAATTAATTCTGATGTAACCATCAAAAAAGATATTGCCTAAACCAGTACTGTCTGCTTCCACTGGTTATATCCATAAAAGCTATGGCTGATTTCAGTCCAAATCAATAAATTTCAGCATAAGCTACAAAATATACAATGCACTCACTGGTATGTCATCTTCGCAAGTCAAGGTTCTGATTTGCTAACCTTATCTACACCTTGGTCTATTGAACAAATAGTTTAGTGCTTTGTCCTAGCAACATCTATTTGATTTCATGAGTTGCCTCCCTTAGTGTGTAATGCCAACTAACCAACAGTGTGTAACAGGGGAGCATTGTACATAGGCTGGAAATGGCGGAGGCATTTGACTTAAAAAGGATACTTTGTAAGTTTAACATCGAAAGTATGACTACATACCAGACTAAGCTATTATAGGCGAATGTTAGTGAAAGATATTTCTACAAAACACAGACCAGCAGTGGAAAATTGCTTATTTATCACTCCATTCAAGTTGTGTGCTCCCCTTTTCTTGATCTTGTAGGAACAGTGTTCAAATTTGAACAACTTAATTTTGATTGGATGCAGTGCTGCATCCAATGAAATTCACAGACCCAAAGCACAGAAATATCTACTTAATACACCAAGGTGTAGATAGGGTTATTAAATCGGAACCTTGGCAGGCAAAGATGGCTGGTATGTATGAATGGAACTTGTATAAACATCAATTAGACAAATGGGAACTACTGCCCTTTCAAGAAGTTACAGACCACAATTTACTTGTCCACATGAGTAACCTTGATAGTTGTTTATCTGTAAGAACAAATTTCTGATTCAGACAATATGGACAATGAATTTCTGCACCCCTAAAGGCTATAAATTTTGAGGGAGGGGAATCATTGTTAATGATAGTCATATTTAATAATGAATTGGCATCTTCTGAACAAATATGAAAAACCTACATGCCAAGATACTTTGTATGAAAATTTTTGGTCAATTATTCTATTTTTTCCTTTGTTTTTGCTTTTTTTAAAAAAAGAATAAGTTCTATTTTCAGTACCAGGGACCATATCTGATTCCCAATCAACATACTTTAAACAAATCTAATACAGACTCATTCTAGGAGACATTCTGTCAAATTCTGTGGGTGGTTTTTAAGTAGTAGTAGTAAATAGCTATAATTATAAATATACATGACCAACAAAGAACTAGACAATATAAACTTTCTCAGCATGAAAAGGTAAAGTATGATAAAAAAAATTAATCTTATGATGGACTATGTGTAACTGATATCAGTTTATGTGTTGATGATTGAAAATCACATGGATTAGGACTTTTAACATCCAAAAATGAACACTGGGTGAACTTGTTAGGTATTCAATGGCCACATTACAGTCCTACCCACTTATATTGACATCACTTATGTCGACAAGCCGCCTATTTCGACAAAAAAGCAAAGTCCCGGTCCCTTGGTCTACTATTACTACCAAAATTGTCATGCTTATGTCGACAGAAACCCTTGGTCCCAGCTTGAACAAATTCTTTGTTTTCAAATCATTTATGTCGACAAGCTGCCAGTTCCGACCCATATTTTGTTGAACAATTAGTTGATCTTGCTGCCAGGCTTTAATTTTACCATCTATCATTTATGTCGACCAGCTGCCAGTTCCGACCCAAACTTTGTTCAACAATTAGTTGATCTTGCCGCCAGGCTTTAATTTTCTCACCTAATCATTTATGTCAGCAAGCGGCCAGTTCTGACATGTACTTTATTCAACAATTAGTTGATCTTGCCGCCATGCTTTAATGTTGCAGTCGAATGGAAAAAAAAACAGGCTTTTTTGTTTGGTCCTATAAAGTTGGCCTCTCGCGGCGACTTAAATAAAATCAATGAAATCTGATATGATTCTTGCATTTTCCAAAGTAATCGGTGATTAAAACAAGTTTATTGTGCTGTGAAAGTTTCCTTTTTAACTTTATTTATATTTACAATGGCTACCAACGGCAGTGTAAACGCAGATTAAATTTACAGTCTCTGGAAACTAAATATCTGGCTGTTAAGGAAGTTGAAGGGGGGCATCTCGCAAAGATGTCTGTGAAAAATTTTAAATGTATACCACTTGAACTGACATTGTTACAATATTGTATTGTAAGAATCATTTTCTTTTAATACCTCATTAGCATGTGTCAATGTATACAATATTATGCCTTCATTAATCATATCAGCCGCATATCTCTTGTTTGCTTTTATGTACTTTTCACGATGATTTCTGTAACTAAATACAAGTACTGTTTAAACCAACTTGATGACAGTTTTTCATTTCCCTGTGAACAGCCCCATCCCCTTCGTAGCCTCAATAAGATGGGAACAGACCAACCAAAATCTAGGCAAATTTAAGTACATGTACTTGAAACGTGTAAATAACAACTATGCAACCATGTGCTTATGCCGACATTGAATATTAGTGAATGTTTTTCATCTCAGGATGTGACCGATGCAATATTTTATTGTGGATTTTATTACACAAAGGTAACCAAAATGTAATTTGTCAATATACAAGTGTATTTCACACTGGTTTTGTCTTCATGTAATCAAAATTTGCATTGTTTTTTTTTCTCAAAGTGTAAATGCTACTCACTGATGACAGGTCACCCCTTACTGACGAATTTAACTTGTATCTTTTTTCAGATGCCCCCCCCCCCAACACTTATCTCAATATCCGCCTATGTCGACAATATTTCCTCGGGCCCGAGGATGTCGACATAAATGGGTAGGACTGTATATTCAATTTACCAAACCTGGAGCATGCTTCATTAAAGATTTGCATTATAAGTTAAACCCATTTTGAGATGACATGTTTAAAGACTGGACTCATTTGATCACAAAATAATCAGATCAAATTACACGGACAACTGATTTTATGAAATAACTGTTATGGTTCAATAACGGGATTCCAATCTGTGGGAAAAAACTAATTGGAAAAATATATGATGATGGCAATTAATTATCAAATGAAAATGACAAATTTAAAGTATAAAATCATTTCACAATAGAATTCAATACCAATGATATGGGTGGGGGCAGTATCACAGATTCATCATGACCATCAAACAAATACTTATTACGTTCCATTATTTCTATTCCAAAAATGCATACATGTATCTTTAAAAGGCTGTACAAATATTTACTGATTGTTTATAGAAAATATAGAATGACCTCCTCGAAAGACAAAACTGGAAAATGAATTTGTGTTGATTGAAGAAAGAACACTTGAAAGTATCTTTAAGTTACCGTACATAATGACAGCAGAACCTCTCCTGAAAGACCACCCCTTCTGCCCAAAATTTATGGTCTCTTAAGACAAGTGGTCTCTCATAACATGTCATACCACTACATAATACATCTGTGCATTGAGAATATGGTCTTTCAATACAGGTGGTCTCACATAGCATTGGTCTTTCAAAATAGGTTTTACTGTACTTCATACACAGGGTTTAGTCAACTGAGTCCGCCTCTTGAACACACTTTTATCTACCATGTCACACACAAAGTCTCAAGTTTAAGTATGTTGTAGTGATGAAAATCCTTTAGGGATTTTGACTGTGGTTATTTTTTATTTCAACGTGTCCTCCAGATCTGTCTAACACGAATATCTCGCTATCTATCTATAAATACGCTGACGCAGTCACACTTGACTATTAAGCAACGGATGGTGCGTGGCCCAAGATAAAGCAAAGATGGCAGTGATAAGACAGTCAGAAGAACAATGATAGGAAAGACAGAAATAAGTAAAAGAGTGTCACTGTATGTTTTCGTTCCTTCACACAAAGACCAATCCGGTTACCGTAGCGGCGATGAGATAATGAACCTCAACCGGCATAGCCCTAAGAATCACTAGGTCTTACTTGTAGCCCCTGAGAATCACTATGTCTTACTTGTAGCTGGCTAGTTCATTAGAATGTGATTTTGGAAAACTCCTGCTTGTGAGATACCAAGTCAGGAGCATCTGCAATTATTGATGGTAATTTGTTCCAAGTCCCTATTGTACATGGGAAGAAGCTGAACTTGAAACAATTTGTCGATCCTGACTTTAATTGGAACTTTTTTCTGTGGTTTGCCATAGTCTGGCTATATGCTAGGGTCAGGTATTTGTCTGCTGGTATGCTAATAACCATAAAATAATAAGTAACCCTCCTGATCGAAAACGCTACATGGATTAGGGTGACGTGTGTTTAGGATCCGATATCCTGCTACAAGCAAATATTTCTAACCTGTACTCTCTTGACTTTTTCTGTATCCCTACATTCTCCCTCCAGTTGTTGCATTGGCGTCTGTATTTAAACCACAAACCCTCCAAAAATTATACAAACATAGGTCTTTGACATCAACAAACTGCCAGCTGTCCACATCTATATTGCTACCGAACTTTTCCTTCCACGACGAGAGCTTCCGAAGAGTTCTTTCCCTTGTCTAGTTGGGAAGACAGTATATTGAAGAAATGTGGTTCTCTTACTTTCTTTCTTTCTTTCTTATTCATTCATGAGGTAAATGAAATTATAAATGTTTTCATAGACTGTCCCTTTTTATATGACAGAAGTCTTGAATGCAAACTTAATAAAGTCACTAAAGCATGAAACATGTCAAAAGACCCAATGCATGCATAGCATGATGTTGTAGTCACCAAGATATACATGAATCTTACAATGTCTCAGAAACTGGCCTAAATACAAAACTTAAACCATATTAACTGGGACGTGAAATATAAGCCATGTTAACTTAATTTTAAGAGGGTGACATTGAGCAGCAGGGAAGGTGAACAGACCACTTGCTTGAATTGTCATTTGTCTGAAAAATAAAACTTCCTACGAAAATGAAATCTCAAGGTCGATAACGCTAACCAAAACCTCTAACTGACCATGAGATTTCTCTAATTGGGTTAGCTCATCTCGTTACTTCATCTCCGACTCTTTGTTTTTATTTTTTTCATGGCGTGTTTCGTTTACTCGCCGAGTCACTCAATTTTGGTCGTTCACCTTCCCTGCTGCTGTAATTAAATCATTGTTATATCAATAATGATTGGAGAACCACACTCATCTAGATTAGCTCGAGAGCGACTAGAGGCAATTAAAAGATATTTACCTGTCCGTGATTCTGTCAAGCAACAACTACAAGCGCGTCAGGGGTCTCAGGTTGAATTTGCAGAAGGTGCAGAACAATTATTTAAACCTGTTACAGAAACTACTAAAGGTCTTCTTCCTACGTTAGAGAAGACCGCTGAAGCAACTGGAAAAATAGCAGAAAGAACTAAGAAAACAAAGAAGATTCTACGGGAGCTTCCAGTTGAAATAGCTGCCGCATTACCACCGCAAGATGAACAATATGATGATGAACCGATTACAGAACAACCAAAATTAATAACAGCTAAAAGTAGAATTATTTTTTTAGATAAGTTTTCCGAAACAGGAATTGAAAAAATTAAATCGGTTGAAAACACAAATGAATTAGCTAAACTAGCTGTTGATAGTTATTTAAATCGAAAGGATTATCTAAACCCCGAATACGGGGATAAATCTATAACTAATGAAAATTGGGAAACGTGGTTATATCGTATATACACTGGTAGAAAACGAATTCAACGCGATGATATAGAATATTTTTACTATCTCAGTGATATATATAAATATAAAACATTGAAATCACTTCCAGAACGACAATTGGAAATGAGAATGTTAGAACAAGAAAGACAACGGAGAGAAAAAACAAAAAGAGGAATATGAGAAAATACATAAGGAGTTAAAAATATGGCAACAGCGGCAGGAAGCAAAACACAAAAGAAAACTAAAAAAAGTTAAAGAAGAAAAACCTTTATCATCTGGAGATGAAGATTCACCCGGCTCAACTGGAAGCGGTCTTACTGCTCAAGGAAGTGGCCTTATTACTTGACCCAATAACGTTCTTGCCGATGTTGAACGACTAGAAATCCTCATTGGAGGAAAACGAGCTGGTAATAATTTCCCAGAAATAATTAATGAAGCAGCTGAAATTAGTAAACGATTATTTACAGG
The DNA here is from genome assembly GCA_016617855.1 of Megalonaias nervosa. NCBI lineage: Eukaryota > Metazoa > Mollusca > Bivalvia > Unionida > Unionidae > Megalonaias > Megalonaias nervosa. The sequence continues at coordinate 151,822 of JAECUM010000393.1, read as the reverse complement.
TGGTATCATGGATATTAATGTGTATCGGTCTCTCATTAATGAAATCGCCGATGACTACCACAGTGATTGAGTATGTAATTAGATACAAGGACTATAATAAGATGATCATACATAATACTCAACGTGGACCGACCATGGTCAAGGTAATAAATTCACGATTACCAGTATACAAAACAACCTACGGAGATGGACTAGGTCATGTTGTTCAAGGTCTATTTAGAAGGATAGCCCCAAAAGCAATACCGATTGCAAAGCAACTGGGAATGAAAGCTATTGATGTTGTTCGTGAAAAAGGTATTGGTACTGTTGGTGATGTTGCTAGTAAAGCATTCTCAGCAATCAAGGATAGACTGGCACGATTAATACGACGAAAACCTCAGCCAGTAAAATTACCCAGCACTGAAGTGATGCCCGCAAATGTTAGTAAAATAATAAATCAAGCTGCGAATCAAAAACTAGCAGAGTTGGCTGATGTACCACTATCAGAAAAAGAAAAAAATATAACCGCTAGTCTAATAACTGGAAGTGGTCTTAGTAGTAATAGGGGATACCGTAGCGACAATGGGAATTAGCATTACAGACCCCCCTGGGACCGTATAGCCCCAAGAAAAGAAAGCACAGCCTGGGACCGTATAGCGACAATGGAAATTGTGTAGAGTGACTAGCACACCCTGGGACTGTATAGCGACAATGGAAATTTGGTAGAGTGACTAGTATACCCTGGGTCTGTATAGCGACAAGAGGAATGGAACAGGTGGCATGACGTCACACTGGTAACAATGTAGCAAAAAGAGGAGTACTGTGACGTCAGGCTACCTGAGAGAGGGCTATAGACAAACACGAATCAAGAGTATTCGTGTATAAAAAGAGTAAGGGTTTTATATATTCGTTTGGGTTGGAGACAAAATGAAAATTAAGATCTTTTCGAGGCATTGGAAGTGGCCCTGAAAAGGGCCTTTGGGTTCTTCTTCTTTTATCTTCTCCAGTTCTTCCACCATGTCCTGATTTTCCCAATAATTCCTTTCTTCTTTCTCTTTTCTTCTTCGGGCATCCAGTCAGGATGTCCGAGAGCTCTAAACTTTTCCTGTACCTTCACCCAGTTCTGATTGAGTTTCTCAAACTCTTCTTTCTTTTTTTGGTTTTCTTTGTCCTTTTTTTCTTTCGTCCAGGTCTCTTTAATCTTTTTTACTTCTTCTTCCATCACGTTTTTCATCTTGTCTTCGGCTTTCTTTAACTGGTCTAAGCCCCACTTGACAAAAGACCACTCTGTGCAATTAAATGTATCTTGCAAGAAGCTCCTCACTTTGATGACAAGATCAAGGGCTTCCTTCAATGTCCCCACTCTTACATACTTAGGCTTTATGAATCCTCTTAATTTTTTCACTTCCTCTTCTATCATTTCGGTCACCAGATCAGTGGCTACCTTGAGGCTATTGACTTGACTGGTCACAAAGTCTTTCGAGACTGGACAGCTCCATTCTTTTTCAAGCCTTTCCACCACGTAGGCTGCATCCATCATCCAGAAATAACTATGCCTTAATTCATTAAACAAATTCATTTTTTTTGAAGTTGTTGACTAGTCAACGTGGGTAGCCAGACTGACTAGCGTTCCGCATTATATACGTCAAGCACGGACGTGAACGAAAACATTCCTTACACTTACTTCACATAGGATATACTATCCACACCAACGAACGAGCAAGCATAAAACGCACAATATACTATCCTCACCAACGAACGAGCAAGCATAAAACACACAATATACTATCCTCACCAACGAACGAGCAAGCATAAAACACACACCCAATATACTATCCTCACCAACGAACGAGCAAGCATAAAACACACACCCTATATACTATCCACACCAACGAACGCGCATGCACACACACACACACACACACACACACACACACACACACACACACACACATCAGTAAAGAGTGAGTGTTTATAGTTACACTACACTACATTCACACTAATTGGCAAATTGAATAGTTTCTCTTTTCTAGAGATCTGGTTAGCCCTGAAAAGGGCTGTTTTTTTCTTGAACTTCAAATGCACCCGGCTAATGTTGACATCTTCCAGGCCGGGCACCACACACACAACGACGACTCCAATCTTGCTCCCAACTGATGCGTGTGGTTGGGAGCGCAGAGGGAGGTTGATTGGCTTCACTATCCCACTCCTCAGTTTGAGGGATAGTGAACACTTGTTCCCTTCTTCTTCTATTCCACACCCTGGGATGATGATGCTGACGCCGAGGCTCCCACTCTTGCCTCTGTCTTTCCAATTCCTCCCATGCCTCCTCCCAGGTTTCTATCTGGGGGACAGCGGCTCTTGGTACTGGTGGTACTGGCGGCAGAGGTTGTGGCTGTCTTTGTTGTGGTGCTGCTACTGCCTGTGGAGGCGTCCTCACCTCAGGCTTGACCTCACACACAAGTCTTAGCATGAGGTGAGGTAGGATCCCTCTCATCTCCTCTTCTTTCTTTTTCTTCTCCTCCTCTTCAAGCCTGGCTTCTTCGGCTAAAGCCTCCATAGCCAGCTCATCTAGCAACCGCCTGGCATATTCCAGGTGCATCTGGAGTTCTAGTAGTTTTGTTATTCTGCTCATTTTGTTGCAGCTGCTACGTCAACGTGGGTAGCCAGACTGACGATCGCACCGATTTATATACTTGAAGCACGGACGTGAAGGTAAACATTCCCTAGCACCCAAATTTACCATCACATGTAACTCGCGGACTTAAAAGAAGCACTCACGTTGACTTTTTTACTTTTTACTTACAAACACAGACATGCACTATTTGGACAAGACAGAGAAAACAAAGGGTGTTTTTTTTTAAACATACAAACACACAAATATTTTGTTTTACTGACAAAAGAAACGAAGTGCTTATAGGCACACTTCTATTTTCTAATTACAAATTTTGGCAAATTGAATGAGTATGTCTTTTCGAGAGTATTGGGTAGCCCTGAAAAGGGCTGTTTTTTTTTGTGTTCACGGAAGTAATGGCAATCTTTTTTACTGTCTAAGATTGCGTCCCCGTCTGGCTGTAGGCTTTCCTATTGGATACGGTCTGCTTCTGCGAAAAGAGAAAGAGAATTCTTTGGTGTCTACTCGACAGTCCACAAAACTTCTGTCTGGTTCTTGCTGCTGCTGCTGCTGTTGTTGTTGTTCTTCTCTCTGCTTCTTCTGAAGCCTGTATTTCTCAGTCCATTCTTCTTGTTCTTTTTTAATTTCCTCTCTAAACATCTCTTCTATCAGGTCTTGGGTTATGGAGAGCATCCTAACATTCTCTATTTCTTCAGGCTTCGGTATCAGGTTTAGCCTGACACGATGTAAATTGACGTAAGCTTCGTTCAGCTGGGCTAGTCTGGAAGGCATCTTCATAGGTTGACGAGTCAACAGTGAATGGTCAGACTGGAGACCCACTCGCTTTATATGGTTCAAACGCGGACGCGATAGAAAACATCCCTACTCGGTTTTAGTGTCGGAACGCTATGATAGCGAATGTCATGATGAGGGATAGAAAGAAGTCAAAGAGCATATATTCACAGTGTTTTTTTTTGAAAACAAACGACAGACACATTTTTCAAAACACAACATTTTTTATTCAAGTAACAAGTAACAAGTCATAAGTCACAAGTAACAAGTAACATCAAACAAATTATTTTTGACAAGGTTGACAACGTTGTGAAATCATGTGAGATTTCCATTGATGGAAGTCATGAGGCCATTGATGTACACTACGTTTCCTAGCTAAAGACAAAAGATAACTATAATGGTCACAAAACCATCGATCTATTTTCTCATCGTTTCTAGAAGAGTGACGATCAAAATAAGTCACTAAATGTTCTAAAGGATATCCAAGACTGCGTTGATGAAGAAAATATACACAATATTGTCCACACACCATGGAATCTGTGCCTTGTAATTTCACATTATTGTATCGTGTCGTCTGGGCATTTCTTCTCATAAAGTCAATGATATCGTCTTCCAAAGGGGGTAATCCATACGAATCAAAATATTCCACACAATTCTCTTGAGGGAAGTAGACGGCAACCCAGTGAGTGCCTGGAAGATGACTTTCGTCCGTGTTGATGACATAAGCTTGATGGTCTTAGGTTTGCGATGAGGTAGTTCATCTTTAGCGCACACGACAGGATTCCAAGAAGCAGTATACGAACTATTGTTCAAAAGGTAATAAAGTTCCCAGGTATCCATTTTCTGTTGTGTTGTTTTTGTTTTTTTCACAGGTAATGATAAGTCATCAATTCAATTCTGACTTTTTGTTTGAAACGATCTGTCAAGTAGCCGTTTCTTCGCCTTGTCTCCGCACTCTGGGCTAAGAGAGCTTCGATGCGATAGATCTCTAGAGTAGTCAATGGAGGGCAGGAAAGATCACGCAAGCCTTTATACCACTCATGCAACACGGTTTCTTCTGAGATGAGACTCCAAGCGTCGTCCAGATACTCGTCCAATTTTTCTTCTTGACTCATCATCATACATTTATCGTGTTGAATTTGACTGGGATGATCGTTTTGACATCCATAACAATATTTCTTGGACAATTCCGTAATTGTATTCGCTAGGTGTTTAGCAAAACAGGACACTAAATGTTGTTCTTGTTCTGGCCATCTGGACTTGACGACTACCTCGTCCTCTTTGACTTGGTCTTGGGGTTCTGTTTTCACGCTATCCTCCCATTCCATGTCCAAAGATTCTCCACTGTTTAAAGAGGGATAGGAGTCTTCCATTGTGTCTAATAGTCTAGAATGACTTCTCTCAAACTGTTGATTTCTATGGTATTATCGAATTCAGCATACAGGATGACGTTGACCGTCTCAGTGAGAGCTTCTGCAAACTGAAGTTCCACACGCAGTTGACCGGATTTTATAGGGTGGAAATGTCCCTCGTCGCTGCCTTGGTCTGGAGTGAAATCAAAGGCCCACAAAGTGTAACCTCCGACATAATCTTCGTACGAAATACCGTGACTGGTGTTGGTTCCTAGTTGCCCCGTAGCTTCGTACAGGGACAAGTACGATCTCAAGTAATTCTTCTGGGCAAAGTTAGGTTCGAAGGGTCTGGTACACAAAGTCTTGCCATCGCGACTGACTTCAATTTTGGACACTCTGTAGTGCTTAAACTGGAAAGGATTTTGATCGTGGGCTCCGTTGAAGGCTGCATTACTGACGATACCAACGATTAAACGTTTGGGTAACTGTCCTTGGAACAGATGATCTTCGATCTTGGATCGGAGTCCAGCAGCAATGGTGAATGTTTTCACTTCGACACGTCGTATCGGATATTTGGCGGTCGATCTGCTCAATGTTTGACTGATGTCGTTTCCCGCTTTAGGTAACACTTCTACACGTCGCACGTAAAGTCTGGCTTCTTGGATGATGGTTTTGTACTCGTTGGCTTGAGCCATCAAATGGAAAGCGACACTGCTGCGATTGAGTCTCAGGCGAATATCTACTCCGTTCAGCAAATACTTCTCTTTCAACCACATGTCCAAATGCAAACGATCCATCAGTTCTAAACTGCGACCTTGCAGGATTTTCCTTCGACGATCGTTAAAACCCACATTGTGAGGATCGTCATCGGCTGTCAGGGCTCTGTCGTTAAACGTGGTCTCACCTGCGGTGTCAGGTTTCCATACCACGCAAGCATCCAGATGAGTGTTCTTGGCCTCTTTTCCGTACGTCAAGAGATTTTCTAGGTACGCTCGGTAAGGGTAAGTATCCGTGCTACTGCTGATCAGTTTGTTATTCAAGTACAAATCCACTTCGCTGAACAAGGAATGCATGAAATTGTTGACGGGAGCTACTGCGGAATCGGCTCCCGGACTGGTGTTGTCGGTTTTGATCACTTTCAGCTTTAGATACAAGTAACTATTATTCAGATCGATGTAATCTTCGGGCTGTCCTTTGATTTCAAACTCGATGGGAGCGGAATCCACCAAAGAGGAGACGGGATGAAATTCGACCCATTGGGATTCTTGCATCGTCATCATGGTGGGTGGCATGGCAAACAGATCCAGTTCCGACTTGGAACAAGCACAAGACTCTCGGTGCATCATTTTCCTTTTTTAATAATCAAAAACGTCTAACTCTCGGACGGTTTTTCTTTTCTTTGTCTTTCTAGCTCTAGGGGCGTGAAGTCCTCTGAAAGGGTATTTTCGTCGTCTTTTTCTGCCTTGTCCTTGCTGTGGCGTCAGGGAAGCAGGAATGCCTAACTCAGCATTGCCCAGGGCATTTATAGGAGTTTCTCGCCGACCCAAAAGGTCTTTGCCCGTTTGAAGCAAGACATTTTTGCCTGCTCTCAAGAAAGCTTCTTTGGGGTTTTGTTTGTCAATGATGACATTTTGGAGAAATTCTTTACCTTGCGTCAATGCGGCATCTTTTAAGGCGTGCAATCCCCGTGTCACCATCGGTTTCAAAATGGGAACCACTCTACGAAAGGCCGATTTGAGCATATCACCTAAACCATGTCCTCGCTGTCGAGCAACTCCTTGGTACACAGGATACATGACTGACAAAAAGTTAGAGTAATCGTTTTCGAAAATGGAGTTTCACTGTGACTTTCCCTTTGGTGAATGGAATATTTTGTCCCTGATCTCCTTTTATAGTAATGTTGACAGTGTCGAAATACGGCTTACTGACGGGCAAATAGTAAGGATTTACAAATTCGCGGTGAACGTGATAGGTGTTTCCACCTTCCTCGTCAGCCCTCGTGGCAGAATCCACTTTGAAAGGAATGACACGCAGTAACGGTACGGAGGTGTGTCCCACTACGTTGTACTCCACCACATCGGAGTACACAAAAATCAAATTCAGTCCTTGGTTCATTTCTACAGGGAATCGAAAATATTTCGCAAAATCCAAGTTGCTGGTCACAGCTGGTATTTCGTTTGCAATCTTGATTAACTTAGGGTCTCCACCCAAAATGTCATACAATTCAGGACAAAATGTAATGGCCAATACTTTGTCCTCAGAAAATTTCATCAGTAGGAGACGAGATATTTTGTGGTACTCGATCGTGACACTTTTTCTGGCTTTCTCCAAGGCTTTACTAAACATGAAATTGAACCTCTCAGCTATGGTGTTCACCAAATATTGACCACTAAAATAATAACCTGCAGGAACTTTCAACAGATAAGTGGTTCGTTTAGTTATGGGGTTTGGTGTTTTGATAAAGTCAGCTACACCACCACCACTAGCGCGTTCATCCATGGCTTGTTGCACTTGTTCGTCACAAACTTCTATCGTCAAAGTGTTTTGATTTTCGATGATGTTTTTGATTTGTGTAGGGTGAATCATTTCCACCAAAGCCACTTCCCAATGGGCTTCGTGATCCAATCGGATGGCCTGAGGTAATTTGGCCGAGAAACAGCACAAAGTGTTATTGGGAAACACCTCCATGGAACTGTCACTGGGTAACGTTAAGTAAAATTGGTTGTTCATAATTCCACAGTTCTAGTATCCGAGGAGTCACTGGAAGTTAGAGGAGTGTCTAAAAGAGGATGGTTAGGGTGACTGTTGGAACTGACGTTGGACACAAGACTCCCGTTGTTGTTGTTTCCGTTAGAGGAATATTTCAGAGACGGATTGGGAAGAAGGTAACCAATACAACTGCTGAGTAAAATGGTCCACAATTGTTTATCTCCTTGTTGCAAACTCAGATTGGCAATGGCAGCACCGATGACACAATACACCACAAAGATTTGGCAGAAAAAGACGATTTGAGTTTTAGGCACACGCTCTCCACACCACACCCACAAGGGTTGTTTTTGTAGATCTTGCAGAGAAGAACTGGGGGAAGGAGGGGTCACTGCAGTAGCTGAGACTGTGTTGAAGGGCATGATGGTCACTTCTTTTTATAGTCAATGAGTTGCGAAGCGTCGATCCAAGAGTCAAAACTGGGAGGATATCCTTTCCAGCGTACTTTGACTTCTTTGACACGTTTCTTTCCTACTTTACGAGTTCTTCGATCGAGAATGCTTTCGATCTCGTACACGTCGTCTTCTTTTTTGGTCACACGTTGTAACTCGGGTAAGTAAAACGTTCCTTTTAACACTTCCCCGTTCATGTCTTCTAATTTATAGACAGGAGGATAACGACCACGCACACGTTCAGTGACACGAAACAATTCGGTGGTCCAATTGGATAAGTAACCTTTGTCGAAATTGCGTTTGGTTTTGCCAATGCGTACCCAATCTCCCGATGCCAACACTCCACCTTTCTTGGGGACAGGCACTGTCGTGGACGGTCCAAACAGGCGCTCGAAGACGGTCACTTCGTTGTCGGGAGTCACTTCTTGGGGGGCACGTCCAATGCCCCGATGGTAAGATTGGTTGTACGATTGAACGAGGTGTGGCAAGACGTCAATGTACTTGAGAGTGTGTTGATGCGTAAAATATTTCCGCATGCGTTCTTTCAAGGTGCGTTGAAAACGTTCCACGATGCTGGCTTTGGTTTCGGGATTCTCCGTGGTGAAAAAATGAATGTCACGTTTCTTCAATTCTTTTTGGAAAGCTTGGTTTAGAAATTCGGTGCCTTTGTCAGTTTGCCATCGAAGAGGGTGACGACCACTTTGTTTCAACACCAGTTTGAGGGCTCGCACTAACTCACTGCTCGATTTGGAAGTCAATGGTACGACCCAAGCAAATTTGGAAAAGATGTCGATGACACAAAACAAATATTTGTAACAACGATTGTAGGTGGCCAAATGAGAGACATCGACTAAACCGGCTTGCCATTGGTGATCGATACCCTCCACTTGGGTGCGACTTCTGGAGAATTTTCGTCGAATGGGTTTGTGTAAGGTGTACGTGGCTTGTTCTTGTAACCAGTGTTGCACCTGAGGTAAATGGATACTTTTCAGTCGAGTTTTGGCAGCACGATACAATTTCTGAATTCCTCCGTAACCAGCAGAATGAGAAGGATCGTAGTAAATGCTGGTTAACACCTTCTCCATGTTTTAATAAGTGATCCAATTTTCACGAATGCTAGTCTGAATGGAAGGAGGGGGTGGTTTGGAAACGGTCTTACGTGTCCGATGTGCCACGGGCGTAGAAGTGGAAGGTAGTGGTGGTGGTGGTGGTGGTGGTAATGGAATGGTTTTGGTCTTCTTTTCTTTTTTCACTTCTGGTTTCCCTTCTTTCTTTTTCACCTCTGTCGAAGGTGGAGTAGACATCATCTTTTTAACCCAAGCTTTAAGTTCTTCTCGTTGCGGTGTAGGGGAAGGGGTCAACAAGGACGCTGCAATCTTACTAGGAATGGGAGCTGCTGAAAAAAAAAAAAAAACTTCTCGTGCCTCTTCTTCCTCAGGCCTTCGTGGGGTTGTGTCTGTCTTGACCGCTGGTGGTGGTGGCGGTGATGGACTTTTCATCAAGGCCTTAAAATCTTTCAGAGTGGGTGGAGCTGTTTCGTCTAAAGCTTTCTGGTGAAAGAGTTGCAGTCGTTGCAACAACTGACCGTACCGTTTCGATTTTTCCGTTTCTGACAAATCGCTGCGATCCATCAACGATTGCAATTCGTGTTGTAACTGGGACATCTCGGTCAAATGAGGACTGGGAGGTAAATGTGGGGTTCGTTGTTCTTGCCAACGATGGTATTCCATCCATCGTTTGTAAGGGACTAAAGTTAGTTTTCGTCCTTCCATCAGATTTCAAGGATCACGTCTGAGATCTTTTGATTTCAGAGGTCCCTTTTATCTTCTTGGTCTTTTATTTTGGAATTATGGCAGGTATAATATGTCCCATGGCACTCAGTATAGGTTTTGCTACATTGGTAATAAGTCCTAACAGGGGTAAAAATCCTCCACGTTGCACCAACATCTTTTTCTTTTGACCAATGGGTATTTTCTTTTGGACCATTTGGCGAAGAACGTGTCGATGTTTGGCTAAGCAATTTTTCTGATGTTTAGTCAAAGGTACTGTGCCTTTCAAGACGTTCAGACAACATTCGCTCACCGTATCGATGACATCTTTGGAGGCAGTTTGAATGAGTTTTTTTCGCATGGGTGAAGGAACTTTGGACAGGACAGACAACATGTCCCAATGTTTGACCAAACGAGAAGGCAGTTCTTTCCTTTTCTTTCCTTTGGGGGTAGAAGAGGAATGTCTTTTGCGGGGTGACATCTTTGTTTGTTGATTCCGGGACACACACCAAAAATACACTAATGTCGATGACTTGTCACACAGCCTTTTATCCTTTTTGGGGGACTATCGCTTCGTCATAAAGGTGACGATGTGTTTTCCAAAATCGACAAAGAATCCTCCTCTTTGACGGCTCCTCTTTTTCTTTGGGCGAGTGTGTCTTTTCTGGGGGTAACGTCGATGTTTGGCTAAGCGTTCTTTCGCATGACGAGACTGTCTTTTTCTTTTCCCTTTCTGGAGAGGAGAACGACGATGAGGGGACATCTTTTGGTCCACAACATACACTAAAGTCCATGGTTTCACATGCGTCTTTTTATCTTATTTTTTTGGAGCCTGTCCTTTACCCTTGTGACAAACATATCGGCTATCTTATCGAATTCAAGGAAAGGGCCAAAGAAACCTCCCTTTTGGTGACTTCTCCTTTTCTTTGGACGAGTGTGTCTTTTCAGAGAGTGTCGCCGATGTTTGACTAAGCGCTTTTTAAGATGACGTGACTGTCTTTTCGTTTTCCTTTTCCTCTTTGGACTGAAGAAGAAGAACGACGATGGTAACGGTGTACACTTCTTGGAGGGGACATCTTTGGACGTGCAGCAGCACAAAAACACTGATCCGTATGGTTTGCCTCGGGTCTTATTTTATACTGGAATGCGTCGCCACTGATTGTCTTTACGTCGTATCAACTTGATGACAGGCAACACACGTCGTGGAGGAGTTCGCAACGGACTAAATCGAGACAGTTCTTGCTTGGACAAATCCAGTAAACTCTGTAACACACCTGTTCTCTCTTGGACTTTGACTTTGGGGGCAGGTACTTTGTGAGCCGCGGCTACTGCTGCTAAAGAGGAAGAGGGTGTCACTGCTGGAGGAGAAGTTGTTGGAGACACTCTCTTGCGAGTAGAAGCTGTTTTCTGTGGGCTTTTCGTTTTCTTTTTCTGAGGCTGTGACCTGGTCTTGACACCCTTGCTCTTTTTCTTTTTCTTCTGGGTACGTTTGGGTGTGGCTTTTTTCTTGGGGACAACTTTGGGAGCATTAGGATCCCATTTTAAGAGGGAACGAATGATGACACCTCCTAAAGAACCACTTCCTCCAGGTTTCAAAATGATTTGCTTTTTGATTTGAGTGTCGATGCGAGGATCGACTAGTTGCGTCAAGGCAACTTTGTTTCTCTCAAAAAAAACGTTTGGTTTGATGTGGAATCTGAATGATGCCTTGCAGTAATTGACGTGCTGTCACCGTAAACCATCGTAAGACTTCTTTGAGCTAGCTTCTAAGACACGAGCGCGTATTTGTGGATTTTTTTCGCGACTGATGCCGTACAAGGCACGAATCAATTTAATGGGAAGATGAGACTGGAGGAACGTCATGTTGACAATGTGTGAGACAGAGTCCAAGTGACCAAGGTTTTTATAGATTTTTGGGGGTGATTAAGTCGACGACGGAGACGTGTACACGATAGGTCCTCCGTCTTGGCACCAGGGGTGAAACAGATGGGTACGAAATCGCAAATAATCGGGAGTAGTGGGTTTTAAATCCACGAGTAAATAAGCGTGTGGGGTTTGAGTGGCATCGTCGTACGCATGAATCAGCCAAGGCGTTCCCAACTGTTTGGCTAAGACTTGTACTTGCGATTTATCTCTAGGGCTTTTAAACAACACCAAGTAATGAGCATTGAGACTGATGGTACGATGGGCTTTACTTTGTTGAAACAAATTTTGGGTAATGTAAATGACACTGGCATTACGATGATGCTCTTTGCGCGTAAACCACAGTTTAATTTCTTCTTCGTCTTCTCCTAACATGTCGTCAAAAATAACCAAATGAGTTTGACTAGGGTCAGACACGATTCCGTCGTCTTCGACAGGAATGCCTTCCACAAAGACGATGGAATCGCCTTGACTTTCTCGCAGAAGACTGTACGCCGATTGCCACTCTTTATAGCACCACACGATTCGTTGAGGAGGACGATCGATCAAATGATGTTTATGTTCGATCAAACGTTTGACAAATTCGGTTTTGCCTGAACCGCTAGGTCCAGCAATAAGCATGTTAAAGGGATGGCGAAGATACAAGGCCTCCCAACTAGTCCGATCTACGTGTTCGTCAATGACTTTGACAGTGGAGGAAGAGGGAGCAGAGACAGAGGTAGCCATAGTAGTAGTAGTGTAATAAAATGTCACTTGTGACACGAAGACAGAAAAGACAAGAGTTTTTATACTTTTTCAGGACACGTTTATTGTCATCTTTATTAGTGAACAACACGAAAGACAAAAATACATAAAAGCCATATGGTTAAGTACAGGAATAAAAAACACAACAAAACGACCATAGTGGAATATAAACAAGTCTCTGTACAACATTTTTGTGATCAAGAGGTGAAATCGTAGGAGTAGTGTGTAATGTTCTGAGAGTCTGTACATTCCTTGGTTCAGTCACACAAGGGTCCTCCCGAAATGGTCTTTCAGGAATGTCAATGACAGTCCTGTCTTGAAGAGAGTGGTTTTCCTCGGTGACAGACTGTTCTTCTGGTATGGACACTAACACAGGTTTAAAAGTGACTTTTTTCACGGTACGTTTTAATGTTTTAGGATGACAAATCTTGGGCATAGTGTGCCACTTCTTTAGCCCAAGCCTCAAACCCCAAACGTTTCCAGTCACGTACATCTGTCCAGTGAGGGTGTAAGTCACAAGCTACACACACGTCGTCGTACACATCTTCAGTACCTAAAAGTTGACGAATCTTGTTTTCCCGTAGAGGTTGAGAAGTATCCAAATGAAAGCGCAAAGCTTTGAGCAGAATGAGTCTCTCGTGGACATTTAAAGGCATCACTTTCATGTTTTGTTTTGGAGTAATAGGTACTGTTCGTAAAGAGTCCACAAAGAATCAGCTGGTAAACGAAATCCCAGAAAGCAAGTCACTAAGACACACACTACACGTCGACCCCAATTCAATGGAGACAGTTCTCGTAATAGGCGATGGTAATCCTCCACCGTTTGAATACTGTCATTGATTTCCTTCCACGGAATCTGCTGTATCACGAATGATAAAGGTCGTGGCATGGTAGAACGTTTTTATACCCTCTTTTTTCGGCAGCTATAAGTGTACTTTTTGCACAGAAGTGGTCGTATTCCGTCGACGTATCTAAAATATTTAGTCACTAACTTGTACATCACACATCGTTCAGAAGTTTCCTCTTTATCTAAGTTTACATTGTGTACAAGATTTTGGTAACCCTCTAACTCTTCTTCTGGAATTCGATGCAATAAGTGTACCTGGTAGTAAAAATAATCACTATCAACAACACAATCCTTCTTGCTCACGAGTAGTTGATCAATGTCTGGCCCCTGGAACACTTTCATCAGAATCAATCCTCTTATAGCATTTAGGTACCAGTGGTTCCAACATCGGTGACGTAACGGATGCAATGATTCTTTTCGTTTCACTTGTATTTTGACGAACTCACGGTAAATGCGTTCTCTCAATTCCACAGGCAAAGCACGAATGTTCTCTTGTAAAGTATCCATAACCATGTCAGTCAAACACTTCTCCTAGAGCGAAAGTAATGAACGTAGTGGGTAATTTCTGACCACTGCCATTCCAGGAAACGGTCAAGAATGTCAATAAAATCTTCAAATGTAAATGGTCTAAAGCGAAATAGTAGAACGAACGCACACTTGATCCAGACAAATCGGACTTGTTTGTTGACTTTGGTCAATTTCCTCTTATGAATTTCTCGACACAAATGTTCTACAGTCACTAATTGAGATTTGGCTCTGGCAAGTCCCTGCCATATGTCCTTGTAGATCTTCTCTTGCAATTCGTTTGGTAATCTTTGAAGATTATTTTTTACATCGGGTTTAAATACTTGTCTAGGGATTGTCCAACGTTTGACTCCTAACTCCGTAGCTAGCTTTTTACACAACATGGTAGGGTCACTTCAATGACGAGGTCCCACTAAAGGCAGGTAGTGACACTCTGGAGACCATCGAGCATGTTCCAGGTAAGCGCAATCTTTCTTCTCCCACTGGTGAAGTGAGACACCGCAACTGAAGCACTTGACTTTATCTCCTTCGCCCAAGTAGATAAATCCAGCTCTGGCTAATTCTTCGGGGGTAGGTCCTCCTAGATATTTTGGCCATTTTCCTTGGAAGGTTTGCAATCGACTTTCAAAATCACAGTATTCTGGCAAACGCACAGGGAACGAATATTCGTCTTTCACAGGTTCATTTCGATGAGGGTACGGTGAAATCCTTAGGAGTTTGCTCAGTTTTACATGACATCCGTAGGGTGGTAGTCGCATGGTTTCCTGTGGAGGTGGACATCCACCATGAAAACCAGTAAAGTGAAAAGGTGTGCGATAACGAGTGGCATCGCTTTCACATCCGTCAGGTTTGACACGTACAGCATCACTTTCCATGGTAGGTATGGTAGTAGAAGTAGTAGTTATAGCAAAGTTCCCATGATGATGTGGTACTGAATCACTAAGGTCATAGCGTACGGCATCCCTACCATCGCAAGGCACAGCATCGTACTTGAGTTTACTCTTACTGGATACTTGCTGTGTGAATGGATTCATCTTTCTCGCTTAGCAATGGTAGTCACAATGAACTATCGACCTTGAACGTTGTCCCTTTTTATATGCTGACCAATATCGGCATGACCGTACGGTAAAGTGAAGTGATTGGGAAGCCGAACTCGCTTCTGGTACACGATTTGATAAACTTTTTCCAAGGGTCGACTGACGATTTGGTGTGTGGGTAAACGTACAATCTTGTGCGGTTCGTGGGTGGTCACTTTAAAGTTTCGATCCTGTCCAGACTGCAAGGCTTCTTTCAATATGCTAAAGTTCACCACTCGACTGGTGCGATAATTAAGAGTCAATCCTTTCACTTTACACTCCGTGTGCACATCTCCTTGATTGTTCCGGTATTCGTAGCCGTAATTTTTGGGACCGCCACTTGCAAAACTTAGAATCTTGTGGTCGGGATGCTCGTCCGTCCAGGCTCCTAAACGGTCTCCTTCGATGACAGGGTGAGGTTGACCCAGGCGATCAATGTAGATGCAACTGTCCGTGTCAAAATACAGCACACGATCTCCTAATAGTTCTAAAGCTTCGTACAGTTTTAAGCGAGCATGGGCTGTCACGTAGGCCGCAATGATGACATTTCCAAATTCGTCGGCTTCTACAAAGTCCAGTTCTTCTTCGTAATTGATTAAGAGCAAGTCCTCACGAACAACGTCCACGTGTTTCATGTATTTGGTTTTGTCGTGAATCATCTGCAAGTATCGGAAAGGTTCTGTCAAATACTCCGTCTTGGGTAAACACGGTCGTTGTGCCATTTTGCCCCACAAACAATTCAACATCACTTTGGCAAACGATCGCCTTCCTTCGTTTTTCTCGATGTGGTCTAAAGTGATGCCTTCCTGCTTCCAGTATTTCTCTTTGAACTTTGTTTGGTCGTCGGGAGTGTGACACCAGGAAGGGTATCCGCTAGCTTCTTGTTTCAGTTTCAAAAAGGCATTCACGTAGTCTGCAAAAATGCCTTTTTGAGAATCGTCGCCCTTGTGGTATTTTTCTGTCTTGGGAAAGTGGTAAATTTCGTACACTTCTAACAGTTGGTATCCCAAGTCCAGAGCTTTAAACAATTCCACGCTGACCCACGTTCCCGTCAAGGCTCGTTCTTCCTGAGTGTGCTGACAAGGGTGGTCTTGGTTGCACGTTTCAGCACAAGTACGACACAAGGGAAACATCAGTTTTCCTTGGCAATGATGTGGTAAAACGGGATGGTACAAGTTCGTGGGAGGCAAGACTTTACACTTGATCAATCCTTCGTATTGTCGAATATTGTCCACGTCAATGTGTTCCGTCAGCAATTGTGGGTGCCCTGCGGGAAAGTGACAATATTTGCACACGTACGGATACAGAGAACACACGTCCAAGTATTTGATTTCTTCTCCTTTCTCCTCGTCGACTTGGTACAGCAAACAGGTGGCATTCGTCCGTCCTCCGTACAAACTGTCCCGCGGGTTCAGAGGGTCCACCAGCTTGTAACTTTCCACGATACGCTTAAACTCGGGATCGGTTTTCAATCGCTGATCGTACTCGTGTTCCCACATTTCCACTACTTGGTATCCTTGCTCTTCTAACTTCAAGCGTCGCTGACAAGTGGCCTGGTACAAGTCTTCCATGGTCCGTTGTAAAACTGGTTTTTAGTGTCACGTTGAGGGTAGCAGATGGGACATCCGTGAAATAAGCACCCGTTAAACTCGTACACAATCTTGGGGTTTTCTAAGTCCCAGCCGTCTACCGAATACCTTCCGATGGTCTTTTCGCCTCCTCCGTTGCGAGCATGTTGGATCCATTTGTCTTCCTTCTCACACAAGTAATGTAACCAACGTAGGGCTTTGACCGAGTATTGACGTTTGACAAAATTGGTCGTTTGAGGACTGATGACAGCTAGGGTGTTTTCGGGCATGAATCGTTGACGATACACTAAGGAACACGCTTTGGCAATGGTACAAGCTTCTTTCAAAGGATCGATCCCTCCGTGTTCCATGAACAGTTCTCGAAATTTTCCACAGCAGCGACGTAAAATGTCTACGTCGGAACGACAATATTTTAACATTTCTTCTTGAAAGTCAAAAGGG
This sequence comes from Megalonaias nervosa, assembly GCA_016617855.1. Taxonomy (NCBI): domain Eukaryota; kingdom Metazoa; phylum Mollusca; class Bivalvia; order Unionida; family Unionidae; genus Megalonaias; species Megalonaias nervosa. Next base: position 135,013 of record JAECUM010000393.1, on the reverse strand, counting down.
TCCGAAGCGTGAGTGTGGTACCATGCGTAGAAAGCTTCTCGTTGTTCGGTACGCATGTTGTCGGGGTCGTAGTAGTGAGCCTCAGGCAAATGGGGTAGAACGGCGTGTTGATTGGCTTCGGTATTGAAAAAGTGTGGAAAATAGCCTTTGGCCATTTCTGTCATGCCAAACGTTTTAGGCATGCGGCTCAAAGGCATAGCCAAGTAACTCATTGAATCTTTAAACTGTACTTGTCCCACTTGCATGGAAATGATTTTGGCTCCGTTCAAAGTTACTTTCGGACGTTCGGTACTTTGTTCCGTATAGTATCTCAACAGAAATTGTCCATCGTATCCCGAGAAATTGTGAGCCATCACCGTGGCATGGCGATGACAATCTCCGTAACGTTCGATATCTTCTTGGCTCCACGTCTCGTCGATAGGGTTTAAGATCCATTGGGCAAAATCGGCCAGTGTGTTCGATCCCCGAAAGATTTTTTCACGTCCTCCAGGAATCTTGCTGCAGTAAGGGCAATGAGTCAAGATAGGCTCTTGGATGCACTTCTCGCACGCTCGGTGAGCCACGCAGAAATTAGGAATGTGAATGCCAGTCTCTTGCATGCATTCGAAATCGAAAAAGATGAAATTCCCTTTCTTCTTCTGGTCATTCTCTTCTTCTTCTTCATGTTTGGAATGGTATTTTTGAATGTAGCATTGGTGTTCCAAGTCCACGGTTTGGCGACAAATGTGACATCGCTTCTTTCCTGAACAGACGTGCGCCTTGGCATTGTTGGTACGTATGCCTTGTCCACAAGTAGGGCACAATCTCAAGAGCTGACAAGCACATTTCTGCTGTGAACCTTGCGTCTTTAGGTGTTGTTGGTAACAGGCAGGACTGACAAACGTGCGCTGACAAACAGAGCAATGCACTCGTTCTTGTCCTTCGTCCAGACAGGGTGTAGAAGCTAAACATCCTGAGCATTTCGATCCACAATGCTTGTGTTGCTCTCGATTGTTATAGCCATAGTCACATTTCTCACAGTAATAACTGTATGACAGGAATGCAGTGATACTGGTAATGGCATCAAAATGTTCATCGTGATGATAGACGTGAATGTATTTTCCGTCTTTAAAATCTTGACCTCGAAACAACAGAGGTCCGCGCACTTCTTGAGGGTGAACTTTCAAGGTGTAACGTGGAGCCAAGACGTCTTGCAACTTTTGCATTTCAGGAATGCCGCAGGGTGTGTCTTTAGCTAACCCCGCTTGCTGTAACAGGAGTTCTGCTTCTCTTTGTTGTTTGGCTCGGTCCGATCGTTGAATAGTTTTCCAGGCTCTTTTCCATTCTACCGTATCGTTCTTGTCAGCATACGTTTGTCCCACCACGATGGCACGGGCTAAGCACATCTTGTCTTTTGGATTGTTAATTTGGACGAGACTACGCTTGAGGTTACGCAAGTTGTCTACCAACATCAACTTTTTTTTACCTGTCCCTTGGGGAAGAGACACGTGGGTCATGTACAGTGTCGCTTTTCCGTCCGTGATGTGAAATTTGTCGTTGGATTGTTGTACGTGTTGAATCTTGTCCATGATTTTGGAAGGTGTCAATTCTGATGGACTGCTAAACTCGATCCAAACGGGAGACTTCAAATTGTCGTGATGAATAGAAAGTCTCAAGCGATCGTCTTCTTTGGCTCGACATTGCCGTTTTAGTGTGGTTAACAAAGAATCCCACACATCGGTGATGAACCCTTCTGCTTTTTCCAAGGGTACGTCAGACTTGAAATCTTTAAATTTCACTGCGTACGTGTAGGCTGTGGTTCTAAATTTTCTGGAAGAGCGTTTGTCCGTCTCCCGAATGTGGTAGTACTTTTCAGGGTTTACTGATGGTAATGGACTTTGATTTGGTGTAGACTCTTTAGGCTTCGATTCTGGTTCACTCATCTCATCTTCAAAATCGCTGGCATGAATTTGTGCCAAGACTTCAGCTACTGTGCGAGGCGATAAATCACGTTTCTGCCTCTTACTTTCTTCTTCTTCTTTCTTTTCGAAATGATGCGATCGTTTCATCTTGACGGCAAAAAGTCAAATGACTACCTGTGAAACACCATGAACCCCTATATATCTATGTCAGACCAGGGCATATATAAAGGGCTAGTGACTCCCCTCTCAGTATTCATTTCGCTCTCAAGCCGACCAGCACAATGGAAGAACCCACACAGATCGAACTTCTGATTAGAGCATTGCGAGGTGTGATAAGAAAGTTTTCTTCAGACAAGCCGACGGACTACTCTCCTTCCTTTCGAGATAAAAGTCAAGATACTTGCTATATCTGTCAAAAGAAAGGGCATTGGGCTACAGAATGTCCAGACCGTCAAAGAAGCAAGGCCAGTGTCAAAAGAAACAAAAGTCAAGATACCTGTTATCATTGTCAAGAGAAAGGACATTGGTCTTCAGAGTGCCCTAAGAAACAACAGGAGCAGGGGAAGGAGGAAGAAGAAACAGAGGTGACCTCGACAAAAGAAGAACCCCGACACGTTCAGAAAGAGAAGACAGAAAAGAAAAGAAGACGAGAAAAATGTGAGGAAGAAGAAGACGAAGAAGAGGAAAAAAGTGTAAAAGTGAAGAAATTGAAAAAACAGAGAGAGTGAAAGAAAAAAGACACAGAAGAAATCTATGAACTTTTTTAAAAGTGTTGTGTTGTGTTATGTTGTGATATTGAATTGTAAAAAAATTTGTAACAGAATAGACCAAACTGAAAAAAACGTAAGTGTCTCTTGGTTTTCATTATTTAGAAATAATAAGGACCTACACTCATACACTCACAACACGTACATCATAGGGTTAAAGAAGGGGTTTTGAGTTTTAATTGATTTTGGCAAAATGAATAGTCACTCTTTTCGAGAGTATTGGGTAGCCCTGAAAAGGACTGTTGAGTGTTTGTTTTTTTCCTTAGAACAAACTCAGGAACGAGAATCAATTCGCTTTAACTGTCTTAAGCCTTTGTCACGGCCAAGGCCTACTTGTGGACTTGCTCCTGTCAATGATCTAGTAGATATCACTAGGGGCGGTATCTCTGGTGTAGTCACAGGGTTAGGTTGTTTGGCTCGGGAAGGTCTTTTTCTCTTGGGTCGTAATAAAGAAGTCTGATACATTTGTTTCAGACTTCTTAACTCGGCCAAAATGTCCAAGAGTACCGTGATCGTTTGACTTTCGCTGTTCTCCTTCTCTCCTAGACTTTGTTTCTTCTCTACTGCTTCTTCTTCCTGTTGTTTCCTTCTTGCCTCTTCTTCTTCTTCTCGCTGTTTCTGTTCAAGAAGAAATACTTGCTCTGCTTCTTTCTGCTGCTGTAAAAATTTCTCCAATTCTTCTCTCTGTCTTTGCTTAAAATCGTCGACACGTGGTAATGAAGGAGAAAGTGGCGAAGGTACTGGTACCGGAACAAATTCTTGGGAAGAAGATAAAAAATCTACTAAATCCCAGTTGAAATCAACCTCTTCGGGAAGTAGCACTGTGTTCACTTTGGTAGCTGCTGCTGTACCATTATTTCTCGTCTCCACAGCCGGTGCACCCCAATTCATTGTCTTCTTAGGTTCCGTCATGTTTCACAAAACAATACCGCATCGATTCACTGCGCACAGACGCTAGTGTGCCTATATAGAAATGTGACGTCACAGGTAGCTCTCTTCGGATTGGAAGACAGACTCCGCGAAGTGACTGAATTTTGTAACGCGTGTTGGGATTGGTGAACCCTTTCAATCCGTTTCGATCCGGTCTTCCACTATAAATAAACGCGGTTCACTTCATTCCCTTCACCTGTTCTCGTCACATAGAAGATGTTGATCGACGTAGAATCCTCTACTTAGGTATCCACAATGCTGTTCCGTACAGACTTACCCATGTATGTGAAAACAAAATGGACTGTCATCCGGATCACCGGTGCCACTCTTTGGAAAAGAAGATGTTATGTGGAAAGACAAGGCTGTCTTAAGCGGACTCTCATCTACGGACCAGAAGTGAGACAGTTTAAGACAAACTTTGAGAAATTTGAGGAAGAAAAGAAGACCTATGCGATGTCCTGTATGTTAACGGAATGGTGTTAACATCACATAACAAACAACGGCCCTTTTCAGGGCCACTTCCAATGCCTCGAAAAGATCTTAATTTTCATTTGGTCTCCACCCTAAACGAATATATATATATATAAAACCCTTCCTCTATTAAAAAAAAACACGAACGCTCTTGATTCGTGTTTGTCTATAGCCCTCTCTCAGGTAGCCTGACGTCACAGTACTTCTCTTTTTGCTACATTGTTACCAGTGTGACGTCATGCCACCTGTCGCTTATCGCTCTACAAACCCACAGTCTACTAGTCACCGCTCTACTCAATTTTCCATTGTCGCTATACAGGCCCAGGGTGTTCTAGTCCCTCTACTCAATTTTCCATTGTCGCTATACAGGCCCAGGGTGAGATTTTATTTCTTGTCGCTATACTGGCCCAGGGGGGGTCTGTAATGCTAATTCCCATTGTCGCTACGGTACCCCACTATACTACTCTCACCTCGGTGCAACGGTACACATCTACTCAAAGCTCTTTGACCGGAGGGGCCCCTAGTGGCCGAGTGGTCTAAAGCGCTCTCCGTTACTGATCACTGCCATCTCAACTCTGTCTGCGTGGGTTCGAGTCTCAGATTCGGCCAGTGTGGGTATGTGAGAAAACTTGCCAGTAGCTTCTCGTGGGTCGGTGGTTCTTTCCGGGGTTACCCGGTTTCTTCCTCCACCATTAATACTGGCCGCCATGTATAGCCTATCGTGTGCTGAAAAATGGCGTTAAACCCTACAACAATAACTCTTTGACCAGATCATATCTGCTGTGTGTCGTTCGCGAGGCCATTCCACATACCTGTCGTTTTTAACATCTTTGCCGGACACTACCACGATCGAGTACATTTTGGGGCGTTGTCCCATATGCTCTTCGATTGTTATTATTATTATTGTTATTATTATTATTATTATTATTATTATTATTATTGCAAATACCATAAGGTATAAAATACAATTGTAATAAACAAGGAGACATCAACTTAATGAATAATAAATTAGAATAATGCAGGGAGCATAAGCAGAAATATTTATCTTTTTAATAAATTATCATATAAAATATTGTATTTACAAAAGAAACACTGCAGTCCTTTTGTTTTACATTTGATACACTTATTGATTACTTTGTCACATTATTATGATAGTGTTGATTTTCAATGTTCTTGCAGTTTCATTAATCATATTTCTATTTTGCCAGCATATGAGTCATTATATATAAGAAATTGTGGATCCAAAAATTTCATTTCAACATAAGAGTTTAATAAATCGTGGGAACAATAAATATTGAAGACTAGATGAACTCTTCTGAATGTGTTTGCCATTTTTGACATGTGTTATCAAACATATCTGTTAAAATTGTAAGTTACAACTTGAATATTTATAATATTCATTTCTACTACTTTCTAGTTCAGATATATTTTTTATAAGTAGCAATAGTTTTTTTTAAAATAAATATAATTCTTTTTCAGCTCGTGCTTCTTTCCCACATTTTTCAAATATACTGTCGTAGTGTTGATTATTTTAATTAATAATCTATGGCAACATATGTGCTTTTTTCCCTGAATCTCACATTTGATAAATGTCTCTGTAAACAATTGTGGGAAAAAAAGTTTTCTGAACAAGTTCTGTAGGAAGAGTTTTCTTAATGCTATGCCTCCTAAACTGCTAAAAAAAAAAACTGGTGACCTAATTTGTAGTGAATTAGTAGTGAAATATATATATATATAGTATATATATATATATATATATATATATATATATATATATATATATATATATATATATATATATATATATATATGCCTATAAGAAACATTGCAATTTACATAAATAACAATGACGTAGTATCCCAAAGAAGACTTCTATATGGATCAATCGATTCCAAAACAAGTTCGAAAAATAATCACAACCATCTTTAACACATTTTCCAAGTAGAACGGAATCCGATGCGTGACTGCGCATAATATAAACAGAATTGACACTAAAAGATTTGGAGTTTAATATATGAGAAATTTCGATGAGCTCAGATCATTCCATTAGCAATCAAGATTTGCATGAGTTTTTTGATAATATTGAGCTGAATTTTAATAAAAATCCTCGTATGAAAAATCAGGCAATTTGGTTCTGTAATGTACTCATAAACTTAACGATTAAGCTCATGAAACAGCCTGCTCAAGAAGTAAAGAAAATAATTAGTACAATTTTTTGAGAAACAAAAGATCTATGAACACAGTGAACAGATATGGCATTGAAATACTAAAATTTGGACAAGAAATAAACGAACAAGATGCATGTATTTTTTTTATTTTTGTAACATTTTTATTCAAATCCATTTTTTCCATTGTGTTTAATATTTTTCATTTATAAGATTCATTTGCAACGCGTTCAGTGTACCTTAAACGATAAGATAAACAATGTACCCCAAACACTAGGAACAATGACAAAAGTAAATAAATATGAAACAATTTTAAAACGTCAGCACCAATTTTTTAAAATTGCGCTCTGATTCCATCCAGACCAATTGCATTTTGTTAAGAACAATTTATTTCAGCAATTTGGGAGTTTTTGAATTTAAAGGGGGGGGGGGGTAAATGTCAAATTTGGTTTCTTATGATAGTTTGATAGATCAAAATTTCTGATCCCTTTTCTTTTTAAAACGGTAAGGTTCGGTATTGTTGAATTCGCTACAATAAGTAGGAAATATAAGCAAAACTTTATTTATAGCATTTGTGCACTGCTTTTTTATTATTGATATTAATTAGGTTTTGAAAATAAAACTACTTTTCTGTAAAACTTAACACTATAATTTTACCCTGACTATCTGGCTCTTCTAAATGTGCAAGGACGAGCAAATAAACTGAATCATCAAACAAAAAATCCCACCCCCCACCCAAACCCCGCAAAAAACAAAACAAAATAGCATAACAAAAAAGGGAAAGATGAAATGTTACCAAAGAATAGCTTTAACGACAATTGTAACCTTGATGCCTATGACTGGACGGTCGAGAATAAATAAAAATGTGAAATAGACGACAAAATATATTTGTGACATGTACATTTTTCATGTTGGAAACATTTTCCCAAAACAGGTCACATGACACTTTCATTTTGACGTAAAAATTTCATGGAACTACATTATGTCGTAAGATCTTCCGTTAGCAGGAAGTACTGTTAAGTAAAATTTAAAGTTAATCTTTGAAAGTTATACACTAATATCATGTAATCAGTGGAAGACTTTGTTAAGTTCATGCTCTTAAGACAATTTATGTTTGGAAAAATGGTTGTGATATGCCAATAAGCAACTAATGGCTGCTAACTGAACCGCGCATGAAAGTAGTACCTCATCTGTAAATAAGGTTATCAATGGAGATTATCATCGGACGGTGGTGCAAATTCATGCATATATTGGAAAAAAACAATGACAGAAATCCTGTTTAAGTAACATGGGTCCCCAAAGACGTTTTTGTTTTATCTTACGTTGAGAAAAGAAGATATTCTGATTGAGATAAAGGGGATTTACATTTGGCTAAAACAATCATGTAAAGTCAAATCTGGGACTGCAGTTTCACAACTGTGAAACTGGACCGTTATTATTCTACAGTTCTGGTTTCAGAATCCGTTAAAGCAAGGATAAATGAAAGTCTTTGTATGACACTTTGTAAAATTCAGTATGTCGGACCCAAATAGGTAAGATATATATGGGAAACTGATATATTTTTATCCTCTGCATGTACGCGACGATGTGAAAGGGGGTGGGTGTGAGTGCATGACGGCATTATACTACAGTAGTGTTTGCAGCGGTTAGAAAATGGTGATTAGTATTAAGATCTACAAATAATATGATATAAAACCATTTCTTATTGAAAATAAAAGGAATTTTTGTCGTTTTAAAATGGCCCTTGCAAACTGTAACCTTGTGCTGCATCAAAACTAGAATATTCGCACACCATCCCGTTTGTACCCCTTACCCCACCGACAATCAGGTTTGAAATTGTCCATTGATGAAGGAAATAAAGTTTTGTGCAGCTTTTATAACTTTGGTACTTTTCATTCTGTAGCTGGGTACTGACAAACGGGAGGGTGTGCAAATACTACAGTACTAATATTAGTATCCCTTCTTCATGGACGGGTTACTACAACGTTCCCATATGTATCAGTGGAGTAGCCAGGTATGATTCACATCAGCATTTTTTAGCATATTGTTAGAAAAGCTTACATATTCTCAAGTCGCCTTCTTATCTGATACCAGTATTGCCAAATTTCACTGTAGAAACACGAGTAAAACTTTATATTCTTCATAAGAAGTTTTTCGTTTTTGATAGAACTTCATATTAATTCATCAAAGAATTATTTTCTGTTTTCTACCTCATTTCACTATGGGTCATGTAAGGACATTGTATCCTTTGGAAATGAAAAAAAGATCATAGTAAATATGGCACTCATTGAACAACATACTGTAGAATATCCAGATATGGTATTGCAGGCCTTATTTAGAAAACAAATTGACACGAGACTCGCGTGTTATCTGTCATGATGGTTAACGTACTGTTAGTGTAAATCTGCCAGTTTATTTACCTTCTGTAGGTTTAACAACTTTTATCATCAGCCAAACTTGCTGAAAAAAAACATACCTCTACATAGGTAGTGGAGTTTTACTCCTGTCATCTTTTTGTTTTTGACAAGTTTTAATTACTTCTTTGCAAGGTATAGGATCATTTTATAGCTTTGACCATGTTGAGGCTACGATATTGTAACTACATCATAACATATACAGTGTTTTTATAAAAATGTACTGATAAATTTATCCAGAGAACTCTTTTTTTCAAGGGCATCCATAATTTTGTAAATTTATTTCCTTAGTTGACTTGGATACTACATTCTGTTAAACCTTGGAAGTGCAAAACTTTTGTAATATAAATTTTTGGCATGTGAGAAGGGTGGCCAGAAGACGGAATTAAGAACATGGTCATGATTGGTCATTTGGGTGAAACGCATGGCAACAGTGTTGACTACAGAGGTAATTACAGTGGGACCCCGCTATAGCACGCTCCCTTATAACACGAATTTGGATATAACACGGTCGTGGCATGGCTCCCGAAATTTCATTTACCTTATTACCTTGTAAAAAAAAAAAAATTCTTATAAGTACGAAAAATAAAATATGTAAGAAGTTTTGTTATCATTTTGGAGAAGAGATTGCATATAAATTCAAATATAAGACGATTGTGGCATGGTTCCTGAAATATCATATACATGTATTATTCTCGTACACGAAAAACATTTCTTCTTTGGGGAGGTAATTGCGTATGGATTCGAATATAAAACAATCGTGGCGTGGTTCCTAAAATTTTTTAATTTAACCAATTTCTTACAGTTTTGTGCTAAAATAAACATTGGAAATATGAGTTTCTGAACGAATGGCTGGGCCTTTTGAGAACTTTGATCTTTGTTTATTGTTGAAAAATGACAGCTCATAAGTGTTAATCTTATTATTACTGATCCATGAGCAATGAAGCCATCAAGTCTACTTTGTGTTTGTCTTCAGTGCATTCCGTATACAGTCGTTGCTCAAACAATATCCAACATATGTTCTCTAAACTGACTACACAACTAAGCAACAAACAATGCGGCGGTTGATAAAAGATTCTCACCTGAATTTATAGATCAATTAATTTAAGTACATTGCTCATCATCAAAGTCAATTGCCGAGCTAAACTTGTTCAAATTATGGGGCAACGATTTATAAAACATCAAAGAAACAAAAGCCGCCAACATGTGCGCGTGGCTTGGCGGTGTTGTTTTATGCAATCAGTTGACCAGTGAATAACGTTGTCCACTTCCTACAAATATACCCCTTTTGTTGACTGACAATTATTCTTGCTGTGGTCTTTTAAACTAGTAGCTGTAAAAGTGTGTGTTAGTGGATATTTTGAATGGAAAACGGGAAACAGAAACTTAAAGCTTTTACTCTTAAAGAAAAGATGCAGTCACGTGACCATGTTAATGAATGGCTCAATTTTGATAATGACTGCCCAGTTGCAGATCACGTTTCAGATGCAGAAATTGTTCAGAATATTATGTTCAATAACACCAATGGTGATGATGACAAATGGTGATGCTTCTGATGACACTGAGGACACAACACCTGAGGATAATCCACCATCAGCAACAGAAGCAGTCAAAAATTTAGAGTGTGCTTTGAGATGGATGGAGACGCAAGATATTGACTATGTTCGAATTCTTCAGTTAAGAAATATGATTGACTTTGTGAAGAGCAAATGTGACAGTAGCTGAAAGCAGCTGAAAATCACTGAGTTTTTCAAACAATAATAAAGAATTACAATTCACGGATGAGAAAATTTAGCAGTATGAAATTTATACAGACACCATTTTTTAACCTTCGGACGTACTGTTCCATCATTTGATACGTAATATTTCCTATTTATTTTTCCATTGAATTCAGTCACATAATGATCTGTGACAAAATTATTGAATATTTTAAATCTCTGTGCAGATATTTTTGATGGAAATACTTGTATTGTGGATTTAATGTATGTGATTCGATTCACTGGTGAGTACATGGTGTTGATACTCTATTCATGCTATAGATTAGATATGTATATATATAAACTATACACGTGTATGTACCAATGCGTGGTTCTTGGAATAAAGAAATATATTATATATGCAATCTCTGTTATCACTGCAGGTGTTATCTCATTTAATATACATTGATTTAAAATGGTAATTATGCCAATGAAGTGCACGTTTCTGTACCCGTTTTCATTACCACCCCCACCCACCCGCTAACCCTGCAAATTTGTTGGTACTGTACATGGTTGCTTATAACACGGTTCGGTTCATAACATGGTCAGGTTCTATGGCTCCCAACTACCGTGTTATAGCGGGGTCCCACTGTACTGTTATTTGTTGAAAGTAAAAATATCAGACTGGCTTCAACTGATGGAAATAATACCTTTTTAAAGGAAAATCTGTGCTGATGAGTGGCTTTTTTCGTTATTTGCATAATTTCTTAACATTCTTTGTCACTGCTGTTAAAAACTTTTGTGTTGTGCCCATTGTTATGGTGGCACAGCATGGGAGTTGTGTTGTCATATGTTTGCAATCACGATTACTCCAATAAACCTGAAAGGGGTTACCTCCCTTGTATAATCATGTTCTTATGTAGTCCGTATTGTAATTTGCAATCATAATTTTGTCTACTAATAAATAAAAGATCTTTCAGGAGAAAACAAGACTTTATAAAACTAAACAATAAACAATGACAAATTATTACAATAGTTATTAGTCGAAAGTCAGCTGTGAGGTTGGAGCCAGTGATTCCTGCAGGGAAAAACCATTTGACAACCAGAAATCCAGAAATTCTAAAATGGCCATCCTTACCAGACATGTTCAACAAATAAGCTGAAATGACCATTTGCTAACTTGATGCCATACATTGGACATATGGTTCCCATGATTATCCCATGTATCAGGACTGGAAATTAATGTTAATCACTATTCTGCAGTTAGTGATTTTGCCAACAGATGATTTAAATCCAGCCGTCACTAATCTGGTTGAAGAAGTGAAAATTACCACACTGGTCCCTGTCTGTTAAGAAGCAGTTATGAGTTGTCATTCCCTTTAATGGTTAATTGATTTGTTTGTTGTGTTAATTGAATACCTACCAGCATCCTGCACTTGATGAGGTACAATAATTGCTTACGGTGCAAATGGACAGGTGTTGCTGGGAAAATGAACACAAATAGCTGAATTGTCATTCAGGAGAGGCTGTAGTGTTCTGCACTTTATGCACTGAGTGTTTGGAGAAATACAAAAGTGCACAGGATTAGAGGTGAAATGATACACCCGTGCCATGTATCAGTACCTACCCTATCACGATACACAGCCTACAATATGATATATTATCGATACACATACTAACTTGATAGCCTCCGTCTTTAGCAGGTCCATCGGTTTTAGGTGGTGCCCTTTTATGCGATTTACTGATTGTATTTCCAGTATGCAGGTTACAGACTGATATATGCTTAGGATCTATTTATATGCCTTTCTCATCCATGACAAGATAACAAAACTACTTTCAAACAGACTATCTGTTAGTTGTCATTGATTTGTATTCTACATTTTAGGCCATTTAAGGCTGCTCCATTTCATCAGATGCAGGACTCGCTAGCTATCAGGCAAAGGTATTTTGATCAAATATCTTTACTTCTTAATTTCATTTTTTTAATATTCTTATTTATTCAGCTTATCTTAACCCTGACAGGGGAAATACAGTTTTGTAGCACATGATCCTGCAGGGCTAAATTGTTCAAGAAAAGACATGAAAATTGCAATCTGCTTTTTAATTGCTTGTACAGTCAAACCCAATTATCTCTGTTACATTGGGGGTGTAAAAAAATATCGTCATAATCGGTTCCTGAGATATCAGGCTTCATAAAAACCGATAACATAATTTTAATGATGTCCTTGATGATTATTCCTGTCTCTAATTCTTATATTTACCGGAATACTGCCAAGAAACAGGTTGTCATTTTAATATTAATTTAATACTTGAGTAACAAGTGTTGTGACTTCATAACTTTTTAGGCAGAATTCATACTCCAGCTGTACGTAGCAGACAGTACAAAAAGAACAGTATTGTTAATAAATTACAAACTTATGTGTGCTGTCTGAAATAAAGGTACAATATGTACTCCATTTTCTCTTTTAATTCCACAGTCAATGTATATTTTGCAGTGAGCATATCATAGTTTTAATATTTCTCTGTAAATAAAATAACCTTACCTCATGAAGAAAATTTTTTTAAAATTTGACCACCACTTTGTAAGTGAAATGGATTTGCTGGTCTCTTTGCCGATGGGAAAGAAATGCGATGTACATATATCTACAGCTGATATGAATCTAATTACAGATATTATTTAATAGAAATTGATACACTGTAATGTGTCGCTATAGTTAAATTTTACAGGCTGAAGACAGAAACAGAATAAAAAAATGTTAATAAACATCCAACCTCAGATAATATGTTGTAATGGCAGAAAGAAATGATTCTTTTTGTTTATTTTTTGTTCTTCATGTTTTCTGATTATTATAGTAGCCACTTACCAGCAGGCGTAGCAAACTCAAATGACGTTATGAGTTGAACCTGCATGAGGATAGAGGAAAGAGGAAAATGATTTATTTTCTGATAAATTGTGAGTATTATAATTGTTGTGTATTTAATCTGCTGACAGATGAGATACAACTACAACATTGATGAAATTTCACCTAGTACTCACCAGTTTGCTTTCTAGCCACATGACTACACAAATCTTGCAACCTACATGTCAGTGACATCAGAGGTCTATTAGTAACATGATATCGATAATAAACCTCTTTCCAATATTGTTCTACAAATATACGAAAGTATTGAATTGAAGACACATACAGTTTGTAAAAGAACAAAAGGACACATAATTCTCAATATATTATTCTGATAAAAATGACCGAAACCTGTCACTGTTGCAGCAACTGGGAGAAAAGTATGTCTTTTGTTAGTGTTGACTTGTGATTAGTAGCAAAATGTAACTGACCATAATTGTGCTTAAAAATTGATCACTTCTGCTGATCATTTCTTGTAAAAATTTCTCAGGGATGGACTTTAGAAATTGCAATTCACTGAAATAAGCAAGTGCTATTTTTCACCAAAACTTATGCCAGATATAACGGGGTTATATACTTGAGACGAGTCAAGATAAGTGAGCAAAAATTAGCATAAAACAGGACTTTTCGAGACTGTACCAAAATGCCTGACACAAGTTCTCGAGATAAGGGAGGTCAAGATAAGTGGGTTTGACTGTATTTTAATTTGGCTTGATATTTTGATTTCTCTACCTTTGCTGATAGGGTGATTGACTGGCATGCCCTCTGTTTTTGTACATCCAGCATGTACATTGGACTTGTATTTAACACCATTTTTGGGCTCAAAATCACCCACTGATATCTCCATTAACACTTATTCCAGCTCCAATAATACTTCATAACATTAAACATTATTGTCATTTAACTATTATCAGCCAGTGTTTGCCAAAGAAATCATCTGAAGACGAGTCACGCTTGGAATCGGCCATTTTGGGTTTTCTAGGTAGCCTGTACTTTAAACACATTTGTAAAAGCTCCCTAATGCAAGTTTAAACTACAACATAATACTTGTTCCAGGGCACAAGGCACCAGTCAGATTTAGTTTAACAGCTATTTATGTCATGTGACTTGCAATGCAGATGGCGAGTTCCATGTCAGATTTCATCAATGCTTTGGTTTCATCACGTCGGTCAACAGATTAAAGACATACCAAATGTTATACTCTCAATTTCTGAGAAAATAACTTGTCTTCCTATCGATGTAATGCAGGTATGTCCCAATGTAAGGGCATTCAAGTTTGCTAGGCTGACTAGTAAGCAGCTACCCAGTGTCAGCGAATTCCAACTTCTTGATTGGCAAATGGGTCTAACCATAATACCCCAACATAAATGCCCAAATATCAAAAATGGGGTGGCATGGCCAGAGGAAGCTAAGACTACAATATGCCAAACTAGCTGTTGAAATAATGCAATTACCATGAAATGGGGGGGGAGGGGGCAATATTATGAACCATGTCACTTGGTGTTAATTTGTAGATAGTGAGTGAGTGTTGTCAAGTCTTTTTCATATCAAGTAAATGTGAGCCTGTGACTGCAGCAGCTGTCTCAGATGAATTATCAATTTAAAGAATAACAAAGACAACAAGGCTAATGACTAATAAAATTTTTGACGACTACTGAAGGTTAAAATAAGTTGCATATGGTAAGTATCATTTTGTATTGTTATGTGTATTGGTACAGCAGAAGAATTGATGCATCAACAGGGTACTTTAGTTGCAAGCGTTGTTGGTGAAATGCAGTTGTTACTGTTTTCAGTTGATGCTAAGAAATAATAAGTGCTGAATTAGAAACTGAACTGGCTTGTTTTATTTTAGCAGGGTCTGTGAAATTTAAGCATGATTTATGAAAATTTTATTTCTGTGATCCTGTGGGTCTTTTAAAAAAATCCTAATTTCAAGTCCTGATGAAATTTTTGGCTGTTATATTTTATCACTGTGTAGCCACAAAGCACAAGAAAAAGAAGACAATGATTTAGGGTGTGTACAATTTGACATTACACAAGTTCCCTTACACCCAATGTTTTTTAAACTCAGTTGTAGTGTATCTGTACATTTCAGGCCTTTATAACAAAATATGTGTAACCTAGGCCTTAATTAACGTATTGCCGTATGTCACTCAAACCCTAACACATGCCAGTACTTATGGGCTGCCAACCAATTCTGTCATTTGCAAAGGTGTAAGCATCGTATAATTTAAAGGTGCACATGCAAATGCTACTATATACAGGGTTCTCTTTGGCATCAAAATCCACGTAAAAAGTATGTGTCCTTAAAATTTTGGGTGCATTAAATTCCCAACAGTTGAATCCTCTATGCAAGTTTTGTTTTTTTGGGTAAATGAACTTTTGTTTTTATCCATTTCTACATGGCAAGTATCAATCGTGTAGTGTGCCAGCTATCATTTTATTTCTGGTGATAGGAATACATGTTTGGTACTACTGTATTGTAAAGAAGACAAATTCATGCCTATGCAGATATGTTCAGTAACAAATTTAGTCTCACACATGATTATACAGGTAAATCAAAATGTAGGTGGCCGAGTGGTCTAAAGCGCTTTCCGTTATGGATCACTGCCATCTCACCTCTGTCTGTGTGGGTTCGAGTCTCGGATTTGGCCGATGTGGGTATGTGAGAAAGCTTGCCAGTAGCTTCTCGTGGGTCGGTGGTTCTTTCTGGGGTCTTCCCAGGTTCTTCCTCCACCATTAATACTGGCCGCCATGTATAGCCTATCGTGTGCTGAAAAATGGCGTTAAACTCACAACAACAACAACAAAATGTAGGTTAAAGGTAAATCTCATTGCATTCAATCAGAAAATGTTAAATGAAGCATTTAAAGAGTAATATGTAGTCTGATTTTGATCCATTGTAATGTTCTTATAAATTATGACTTGAATAAATGTAATGTTTATGTCACATGTTGGGTAACAATATTTTTATAGGTGTTAGAAAGTAAAAATACAAGGATTTGTGTTCTTTATTGAAATAAATATAACTTAAACCTGTGCTTTGACTTTGTTTACACCAGATTAATTTAATGACATCAAAGAGTTTTTTGGCAAGCAAATTATTTATCTGTATCATCACTGAAATGCAGGTAGCATTTTACTGGTCAAACATGTCACATAATTTCTCCAAATTGCATCCAACAAGCAGGAATTTCTCACACTTTGACAAATACATTTAATTCTCTGTCAAGTAGCATAACTTCTTCAATATATAAAGACTGTAAAAGGCCTCTCTTTTAGATAACGTGATTCAAGTCCATGAACCATTGTGTTGATTTGGGTCAGTCTCTTGGTTCTAGTGTGAATTCATATTTATAAATATTGCTATTTCTGAAATTGCATAGTCCTTTTAAAAGATCTTAAAATATTCAACTGGTGTTCAGGATCCATCATGTACTCATGTTGGGTCTAAATACTCAGAAATATGTGAATATTACGATCCAATTGAGATTTGGTTCTTTGATGAAAAGTAAGGTGTAGTACATATCAAAGAATTAAAGCCTTCAGAGTACTCCTTTTCATCACTTTTGCCAACGATATCCATCCATTATTGTTTTAAATGTTTCCCTTCATGTATATTTACAAGATCATTATTCCCAGTTTCAGTTATTTCTACACAGACTTCAGGCTCATCATCCTACAAGTCTGCCATTTTGGATGTACATATGTGACTTCAAAAATTTACATTTTTGGATTGTCCCCACCTCCTTGTTAGCAAACTGCCTTAAATTTTGAATGTATCCAAATGGTGTGCAAATGAATCATAAGACAAAATAATCAATGGGGTACAACTGATGTTGACCAATCAGAGAATCTGTTTTCCAAAAGTGACATTTATGTGACACTAGTATACAAGTCTGCGGTGTTCAGAGGGAGTTACTGTTCCTGAACCACTTTACTGCCTGCAGAATGGTCATAAATTGTCATTAAATCAACTATTTATCTGTGTCATGTACAGATATTTCAAGTGATTATTATGTGTACTTTTCTGATGGCAACTTTACATACTTCAGTTCCATGCTCAAAACTGCAGGTGAGCCTGAGTTTTGCTTGACAGGCCAATGGAAGTAGTTAATGCATCCAGTTTTAATAAAGAAAACAGAACATCAAAGAGACGGAGAGATTCATGGAATTAATCATGGAATAGGACATTTCCATTGGCTGTAAAAGGAAAAGACAAAGGAACATTATTAACATCTTTGGACTAAGTGATTAGTCTTAAATTCTTTTGCTTAATTTGAGTGTATTGCGAACAATTTCTTAATTGATTTTTGATCAGTTTGTTTCTGTAAAATATGCAAGAAAGGCCAAATAAAAAGTGTGTGTGGTTCTGGTTACATAACTGACTCTATTCATGCTGATTGCAATTTTTTTAATAAAGGGATGTAACATACCTATGATTGAAGTTAAATTCATGATGTGAATGATGCTTATTTTCAAGTTTATGATACATTCTAATCTGTCTGATTCTCTCCCTGCCCCCGTTTGTACCAAGATATCTTCCATAAATGTTTTTTCATTGTTCATAAAACACCACATATTTTGTTATTTGACCTAATCCAGGCATCTAGATCTCTGATTACAAACAACTTGCAGGATGGGTAATTTACTCAAACTCCTGTATAATCAAATACTCAAATATACTCAACTATGACTCCAAAAATATGAAGTAAAATATAACCACAATAAGAACTGACTATCATTTAACCTGTTTGCTGGACTTTTTTTTTTTTTGTCATACAGTAGAACCTGTCTTGACAGACTACTCATTATGCCCCAGAATCATGGTCTCTCAAGACAGATGGTGATTTACCTGTCAGAAGAATAATGCTGCAATATTTGCCCAGATTTATGAATGTGTACATGGTATACAATAATCAAAACAATGCCATTTGTTCAAAACAAGATGAAACTTAACCTTTCCTGCTCGTTAAGTTTGAGCAATGGATATTTGACAAGGTGCATGCCATACCTCTTCGATTTGTGATTGTATTAAACTTGCTGTATACCTATTACCTTTTACCTTTTATGTTGACAGGATTCATCATTTAAGACGTATCTCTGTTGAATGTATGTAACAATTATGCTAAAACCTCATTCAGTAATGCAAATCAGATGTGCCGCCTAGGATGTTTTTGTAGAATTCAATAATGGCTATAAGAATCTTCAATGGCTTACAAGCTTGAAAACAAATTTGTTTTTAATTAATATGAAAGGCTGCATGGGCAACTGAAGAATATTTAAAATTATCATGTTAAAAATAAAATTTTGTGCATTTCCATCTACAGATTTTCGATCATCAATTTATCCCTCAGATTGCCTACAGCAGATTGTAAAATTCTCTCGATATAATTCTGTAGTTGAGTTTTGGGTGATTGGTTTCAGTAGGAGGCCACATTAATCCATCTGTTGGTTATTTGTTATCTGATTTAGTAATTACAGTCCATACTACCAGCATCTCAGGACAACTTGCAAAAGAAACAAATTCAGAATTTTCATCTTTTTCAACACACAAAGCATGGTTTTTTCATTGTCAGTATGCCACACTGAGTGCCTATGATCTACTTGTGATAATTTACTTTCTTAATGGGCTGTTGTAGAAATGGGCGATCACTGCCCTAAATATGTAACTGAGCCAAATCACTTAGACTGGTTATGAAATTTAATTGCAGAATACCATTATTTGTACCGTGATTGTAAGTGTAAAGACAGCACTGGTTACATCCTAAACTAAGGGGAAATATCCATGTACCATTTAATAAAACTGATATTACAATAACTTGTGTGTCAGAGATGACAGCTTTATCTAAAATAAATTTAAACCAGTTTAGTTGACTAAAAAAGAGAAAACAGAGATAATAACATGCATACACATTTAAACACACAAGTGAGTCCACTTTAGTGAGAATAGGAATTGATGTACATGAAAATTTTGTATTTTTTGTATGATTTCCAACAGTAGTTACTAGTATTCTAGAAGTCTGAACTCACATTTTGGCTTGATGAAATGCTGATGAACATTAATTTTACAGTTATCAAGGTGATTAATTCTGCCTCTTGTCTTGAGGTGAAAGGCTGTTTTTCCTTCACAGTTACCTTTAACAAGATCGCAGCTCACATTGTTTAGAGAATGAATAACAAAATGATGCCTGTTGACAACACCTTAAGCTAATCCATTTGATAGCAGAATCATATACCCATGGTTAACTACTCGCTTGCTAGTTTTTGAGTACAGGCAAAACATTCTTTACTTTATATTCCAGTTTCAGTTTCTAAATTTTTTGGCTTTAAAAAACTTGGCATACCTGCAATTTTTGTACTGTTGAAAATTATTACAAATTTTGAAAATGTGGTGCCTTGATTATTGGCAAGGTCCAATTATTTGGATAATTATGGTAATGTTTGAAAAGTGTAAATTGGGTTCTTAGATATGTTACTTTAAAAGGTTTGTTCTGACACTGTATTTCATCGACCCAGTAGAATCATCTTGACAAGACAGATAACTACCAGTGGGTGGAGGGTACACCAGACTTGCATTTGCAGCGATCACATATATTTTGCATATTTTTATAGTTGTACCAGTAGCAGACTGGTAGAGCTTATGGAATGGACTGATATCGGTTGTCCATCTCTTTGTTAAGAAAACTTTTTAGTTGTACTCCTCCTAAACTGCTAGAAGGATTGCCATGAAGCTTAAAACATTCATCCTAAGATTTGTTTTTGTCCTGAATGAAAATGAAGCTGATCTGACGACCACGTCACCTCCAAGGCAGTGAACTTGAAAATCTTTATAATTGTTACTCTTGAATGGAGTCTTATCAACAAGGAATTTTCACCAAAAGACTTTTTATGATACCACAAAAATTTTGTACTGCAGCATACTGCAGTATTTCTGAACATACTGTAATATGTACCCTAGTAAAAAACAATTATATTAAGTACCAACAATTTAATGTTCTGGGGCAAGGGCTTCGGATTTTAAAAAAATATTCCACCTCAAATGCTGGAAAATATATTTTGCTCTGATTTATATCAAAATATCATTTTGTATCCATTATGTTAACTGAAGAAAAAAAAGAATTTTCTTAAGAAAATAAAAGTAAGATATAACTCAAAAGAAAATCAAATCCCCTCTCCTAAATTAAATTGTCAATACCTTATAGTAGATGAATTTATTATGTGTGTATTAATTGTTGTACAATTTGTAATTTAAAAACTGTAGCTGAAGTTGGATGATCAAACTTTTGCTATAGCTGACACCCAGTGAAAGACATGGTGCTGACATTAGAGAGCTTGTTGTTAAAAGTAAGGATGTGTCAACACTGAAGCCTAGAATTTACTGGCTACACTATCTGTATAATAGACATGGAAATTTTGCGGATGCCAACACCCAGGCAGGATATATATCAGAGAGGTCAGGAAACAGAACACACTTGACAAATAAGAAACATTTAGTGGACTTGAGAAATTGCATGAAATTCAAACAGAAAACAGTGCTCTCCTGAAAATCATAGGATGATTCGTGGACTTTAAGAAGGAATACATATTCTTAACACAGTAACATATACCAAGAAATAAATAAAAAAAGACTTTTTTATTGATAATTTTTCCATAAGTTGAATTTGGCCAGATCTTTCACAAGATCCCATTTTGTCACCATGAGGGCATATGTGACATATGTCAAATGTGATTAAAGGTTCATAAATATAATTATATTTGGAATATTCAAAATTATGACAAATACAACTGTTTTGTAATAATAAAAAAAATGTTTGAATTCAGTATACTGTCAGATACAGCTACCGTGCTAAACATAGAAAAATATTTAAACATCTTGATCAGAAAAATCCCTCAACAGAGTATGACCAACTTTGACAAAAAGCATCCTGGCTTAAAAGCCTTCAGGTATTGGACAAGTAATCTCAAGGTGCTGTCAGATATGGATAAAATACACCTCCACCCCGCAAAATAGGATAGATCTTGTATATGTAACAATTGTTTTCATAACAATCAACAGCAATGGAAAAATGTTTTATATGTTGACATCCTAATGATCCAGATTTCTTGGCCAGCTATTGTATTTGGCTGTTAGGCAGATGTGTTTCTCACCAGGGAGATGTTTTATTTTACATAGTGGGTACCTACAGTGTGTTCATAAAGCCATGTTGAAGTTAAGTGGATGTATCTGCATTGTATACAATGTTTTTATGACCACTGGCTGTTGATTATAAATTTCATAGTGTTCAAACTTTATACCTCTGCTGGTCATAGATCAGAGCATCTTATGAGATCAGTTTGTCCATCCATTAGAACAGGTTTGTTATCAGTCTGTCCATCCATTAGAACAGGTTTGTTATTGCTACTCTTAAACTACTTAGATGGTTGCCATTCAACTTTAGGCAATCATAAATATTCAACCCAAGGTAAAATTGATCCTAAATGAAAATGTTGCTGCTCAGATACCCAGTATGGTCACCATTCTGCCTAAATGGAAGGAAGGTCATATGTATGTGTGTGTGATTTAGATTTTTAACGTAGCTTTAACAATTTTTCATTCATATCACTACGATGTCTGCAGTGTGGCAGTTTATAGTGATGTCTAGCACTTGGGCATCATGCCACAGGCATGTAGCATGATGTCCCACCTAGTCACGTTATCCTGACACCAGGCTGACCAGTCCTAACACTAACCTCTTAATGCTGAGCACTAAGCAAGGCAGTTGTTAGTACCATTTTTGTTAGTCTTAGGAAGGTCATATCAGCATATGGTTGTCAGCAGAAGACTTATTGTAAGGTCCTTTCCAAATATGTTTTATATTGCACTGGTTTTAAACTTGAGTAGGCATGAAGACTTATTTTTAATTACCATGGGGGGGGGGAATCTGCTAGGGTTGGCATTAAGAAATAGAGACGGTTGGCCGACCAGAAACACATTTTTTGCCTAATGTCCAGCTGGTCGTAGATGAAAATAGGACAGCTTGGATTTTTCAGTAGCCACAGTGGCCATTTTGAAAATCACACTATCACTATTCCTCCTGAACAGAAAGCCATATTGGTATGGAGTTTTCACCAGAAGACTTGTTATGTCGAGTTGGTCATAAATGAAAATAGTTTTGCGTAGATATCTCATGTGCCACTTTAGTGGCCAGGTTTAAAATCTACTCCACAAGAAGGGATGGTCATATCAACTTGGGTTTTTTGTAAAAAGACTTCTTATAATGCCTTGTCGGTCCCAGATGGAAATGGTACCACTCAGACATCCAGTATGACCACCACAGCACTCATCTTGAGAATATGTTGTTACTGGAAAGTCATATCATCATTGGGTTTTCACACTACCTGCCATAACATGCCGTGTCCACGAAAAGTCCAATCCCCCCTCCCCCTATTGTATTTCAAAAAATGCGCTTATCAGAGAATCTTAGCCCCAAGGTTTTTTCAACAACAATAAAAGCCCCCATTTATTTCTTGCATGTAACCTGTAGTATGTATGAACAGAAATAAACAACCACCTATCAGAAGTTACTTAATTGTCTCACAATAGCTAGGGTGATGTGTCATGTCAAATTCTGCAGTGGTTGAGTCTATTTAACCAATTTACATAGGTAAAGTACACAAAGTAGAACAACCTGAATTTAAGTACATGATCAATGAGATGTGCTGAAGAACAGATGTTATTGCTTGGTGCTCAGCATTAAGAGGTTAGTGTTAGGACTGGTCAGCCTGGTGTCAGGATAACGTGACTAGGTGGGACATCATGCTACATGCCTGTGGCATGATGCCCAAGTGCTAGACATCACTATAAACTGCCACACTGCAGACATCGTAGTGATATGAATGAAAAATTGTTAAAGCTACGTTAAAAATCTAAATCACACACACATACATATGACCTTCCTTCCATTCAGGCAGAATGGTCTGAATTTAAGTACATGATCAATGAGATGTGCTGAAGAACAGATGTTATTATATTTCTCTGCATTGAATGAGAATGTTGAACCCAACTTTAATAAAGTTTGTGATCAGTGGCAGCATTTTTTGAAGTCTGAGTTTTACTCCAGATATAAAATGCAAAACATGATTATTTCAGTTGTCTGACTAGTGTTAAAGAGTGATTCATTTTTTTTAACAGTGTGATTCAGGAACAATATGCTACTTGCAAAGCCCATCAAAAATAAATTTCAAAACCCCATGTTGATGGAGTTTTACTTTGTCCAGCACAGCAGCAAGGGTAATGAGCACCACATGTAATTTGCATCACAAGAGTCCGAAGTTTTATCAATAAAATATTAATTAACCCATGCTTTTCAGGATAATATTAGCCATGAAATAGATTGAAAGACAATAATAAGCACTTGGTTGTTTTTGCACAGTTCATTTGTATTGATAAAGCGTTAACACCTGAACTTAACGGTGGCATTTATTACTGCTACTCCTTCAAAGTGGAAAGTTTCACCAGAAGACTAATTAGGTCCCCAAAAATGTATGTTTCCTATTGCACTGGTTTTAAAATTAGGTTAGGTAGGTATTTTGTTATTTTTAAACATTATGTACATTACAATGATTAGTGGATATAATGTACTAGGGACATGTTAGATGAACAAATCAATTTGAGGAATAATTTTTTTTTTAAATGAAAAAAAAATGTAAACATGATATATATTATAATGATTAGTATATATGTTGTACTAAGCACTTCAAGTACTGGGCCTAACCAGCTCAATTAGATGCACAAATTAATTTTGGGAAGTTTTTAATTTTAATTTTTTTTTAAAGTGCTAGGGTTGGCAGTGAAAAATGGGGATGGTCAGCTTACCAGAAACATTTTATTTTTTGCCTTATGGTTCTGAATGAAAGCCGGCTCTGACCTCAGATATGGGTGCTGCAATGAACATATTGAAAATCTGTTCACTAATTCTTTATTGAATAAATTATCATATCAACATGGGGTTTTCAACAAAAGTCTTCTTATGTGTGTCGTTTGTCCTAAATGAAAATGGTGCCAATTTTACATACAATGTGGCTGCCACAGTGAATGATATAAAAATCTTATTGCTCTTGAATATTTGAGATGGTTTCAACAGTTGGCAGTTTAAGAAAATGGTCTTATCTTGAATTTCTGGAAATTCTTTTCAGCCAGTAGAGCGTCAGTCCCTTTGATGGACTATTGCTTTATGCAGTGCACTGGTGGAACTAGAGTTTCTTGCAGTTTGACCAGTTCATACATGAATGCATTCCTTCTTAACAGGTTTGTAAAGAGAAATGAAAAGCAGTATATTTTGTTGAAGCTTGCATTGGTGATGACAAATACTTTTGTAAGCTCCACATTGAATGAGTACTGTCATTCCTTTTGGGTGAGGTCAGCTGATTTAGTGAACAGAAATACATAATGCATTATGGTGCATGGAAAGGAAGAGAAATTTTTTAGAGGTGAATAAATACTTATTAATGCTATATTACAGTGCATGATAGGCTGTACATGGTGGCCAGTATATCTGGTGTAGAACCCAGGAAGCCCCCAGAAAGAACTGCTGACCCACAGTAAGCTAAAGGCAAGTTTTCTCACATACCAAATTGGTTCAGCCCAAGACTCAAACCCACATAAACAGAGGTTAGATGTTAGTGACCTGTAACGTGAACACCTTATACCATATGGCCACCTGGGCCCCCCCCCCCATTCATTTGTGTTGCAGTCAGCTGTTTAGAGAACAAAATACATAATGCATAAGAATCCTGAGAAACGAAAGAACACTTTTAGTGTTTGTGGCCCATTTTTTGGAGGCATTGGTGCTGCACTATATATTTGATGGTTATTGGGTTTTTAATGCATCTGCCTTAGTCAAACTGGTGATGCTGAAAATAATGAGTTGCCAAACCAGATCAGTGATTTTCAGGTTTAAATGTTCCCATGGACCCCAAATACTTGGAAATGGATACACCACCCATTTTTCCTGAAATAGAGTTTACATGGGTACAGACTAGTGTGGTAAATC
This sequence comes from Megalonaias nervosa, assembly GCA_016617855.1. NCBI lineage: Eukaryota > Metazoa > Mollusca > Bivalvia > Unionida > Unionidae > Megalonaias > Megalonaias nervosa. The sequence continues at coordinate 109,733 of JAECUM010000393.1, read as the reverse complement.
TGGGTAAAAAATAATCCTTATTGTCTTGTTTTAAGACATTAGTTTATATATAATTTTATGGTGGACATTGAGATAGAAGGATTAGTTTTGTATTGAGAACAGATATGCTGAGTTTTCATACCAACAGGCAGTCTGTGCAGTTTTTATAGCAGCTGCAAACTATGTATTTTGTAGTAACTGCAAGCCAATGTTCTAAATTCCTTCAGACCTGCCTTTTGTTACCATATTGCTGATGTACAGCAATTCCTCATTATTACACTTTATGGGTATCTATTGAAGTGTGTGTTGTGAGATTCATGCGATATATTGGGCCACTCTAACTAAGGCAAGATCAGTATAAAGAAACATTCATACATAAAATTGGATATATGACCATTCCCGTTATAGGAGATGGGACTCTGAACTGAGGTATATTCTATACTACAGAAACTACATTCATCCCCAAAATGGGATCTGTGGCCATACATGTACTTCTACCATACGAGGGGACATGCTGTACCAAGATAGGTTCAGTATTAAAACTACAGTTGTCCCCAAAATGGGATCCATGACCATATCCATGCAATAGACCATTCTTAATGAGATCCTCATGAATATTAATGTATCGCGAAAACAAGGCTAAGTTAGGCAGATTGCGACTATACTGCATATAATATATTATGTAGATTCCTTTAGCGAGAGAATATATTATATTGATCGCGGCTGTAATGGATGTAATGTATTTTATAGAGATTGTTTCCTTTTGCGTAAGAATATTTTATATTATAGAATTACCACTGTATATATTACAATGACGAAAACTAACTTGATATGTCCATTCTCTTAAACGTAAGTTGATTTACATCCTATCTTGAATGTCCTTTTTCTCTACAGCACACAAAATACAAGTTAACGATAGAGAAAAGAAACTATTTAAAGCATGAATTTTGTTTCTGATTAGGTATGGTTTAAATGTAAAGCTATGATCAATCAATACTGTGATCAAAACACTCGGTCAGAATAAAACATTTACAAAATGTGCATAGTGACACAAACTGCCCTTTTAACCAACCACGTCCCCCAAACCAGTAGAGACTTTGGTGTGCTTTAAATAGTTTTGGGTACATGTTGGTATGCTTGCATTTTAATTTGTATCAGAAGTGCACAACCTGGTTGTTGTTATGGTGCTTGCTGCTTTTAGTACCTGGGGGTGGGAGGGACTGGGATTTTCTCTTTTAATGACTTATTTTTTTCTTTCTTTTCTGAATCGTTTGTCAACTGACAATATGGATATACGAATTTATTCATACGAACACATTTGTTTTGTTTCAATAACACTGGCAGTTATATATTTACCCACCAAACAGCAGGATTATTTGTTCAAAGCTGTTTGAAAGCTATTCATATATATATATTATATATATATATATATATATATATATATATATATATATATATATAATCAAAGCACCCTGCCCCCCCCAATACACAAATTGGTCCCTTATTTATGTGAACTTCTTCATTGAGTATAATTAATATTATTTTTGTGGTGTTGGTAGATGGATGAATTTTAACACCCAATATGTAAATGCAGACATTAGATAAAGTAAACATAATAGGGAAGAATCGTGTCTAAACAATATAAAATTCTGTCATTTTATGTATGGGATATTCTGTCAATCTGTTTATTAAAATAATTTCTCTTAATTTGAACAAAACCTTTATCTGCCATAATTTGGTCGCCTGGTTCTAACAAATCTATAAGCTGGTGCCTAACTTAGCCTCGTTTTGGATTCGTTGACCCAGGGTCACATGAATATATGAATAAATTCTGAGAATGGTCTATAGGAGACTGTTAGGCTGGATGCATGATAGCAAGGGACCACATGTAATTGGAATGAGTGTAAACAATGTTCATCATTTCTCCCAGTTGTCTTAATACACTGGCATTCAGCTCAGACAGCATTGTTGTTTTATGAATTTGATTAATAACTTTGGTAAGTCCTGATTTGCCATTCATTATGTGAATTGGGTAGACCCTAATCTGTATGGTATTGAATTGGATGGATCCTGGTTTGCCATGCATTGTGTGAATTGGGTAGTCCCTGATCTCCTGTGCAGTATGTGAATTGTGTAGATCCTATTCTGCCATACATTATGTGAATTGGGGTAGACCCAGATCTATTTATTGTGTGAATTGGGTAGACTCCAATCTGCTGTGCATTATGTGAGTAGACCTTGATATGCAATGCAGTACATGAATTACATTGACCCTGACATGTTGTGCGGTGTGTTAATTAGGTAAACCTTGGTCAGACCATGCATTGTTAATTTAAGACCCAGATTTGCCATGCATTGTGTGAATTGGGTAGACCCCAATCTGTCATGCATTATGTGATTTGGATAGATCCTGATGTGCCATGTACTATGTAAATTGGGTTGACCTTGATCTTCCATGCATATTATTCCATGACAGACCTTCAGGTCTTGCTGTATGCTGTTGGCAGTTCATGTATTTTGTTTTAGTAGCAGAATTCAAGGTTAGTGTACTGTGGCAGAAAACTATGGTATATACTTGCTTAAAAGACTAGTACAACTGCAAACTGCACATACCCAGATCTGCCGTCACATAATGCACAAGCAAATCTGGGTCTGTGCAGTTTGCTAAGAGTAATAAGTAGAATAAACAACATAGACACTGATCTACAGGTGTATTATGCCTCGGCAGATCAGACTCCTTGTTCTTGCAGTTTGACTGACTTACAAGCAAGTATACACAGTACTTGAGAATGAAAGTGCAATATCAGCAGGTTGTGTAAAATGATATTGTCAGCTGTTTTTGATTAGCAACATTTAAGCAAGCACTGATTGCATCTAACCAGAACAGCACAAGCAGGTGATGGTGATAACAGTGCTGAATGTCTTTATTTCTTGCACCTTGTAGCACATAGGAAGGAACAGCTGTTCCTTTCCTTTCAGGCTTAACATAATGTGATTAGGACTGACAGGTATTTGTATATGTTGATATGGGCTTGTGTAAAAACTGGTGCTGCTTATGAAACTCGGCACATTTATGGAGTAGACCTTCTCACATGTCAATCAACTCGGCTTGGCATCATCTTATATAATTACTCATGTCCAGTGGAAAGGCTAATAGGCCTGGTGTGAGTACATTCATACATGTTGTTGTATCTTGTTCCACAAAAGAAAAATCATATCCCATGTTTTCAAGTGGAATGGTCTTTCAAAACTTGTGCATCATGGGTGCACACACTTAGTCACAATTGCATGCATACATGTAAAATACTGGTGCATTTACACTCAATAGATGGGAGGTGTAATGTATTTATAGTATCAACACAGTGATGAAGGTCAGGACTAGGTCTTCTGTGTAGTGTCAAGGTAAAGAGTGTTTGTGTCCTTATGTTACTGTAAGGTGATTTAATGATTTTTACAATTGAAGCTGCTTTCACTATATGATGTAGGAGATTGATCCAAAAACCAAAAGACAAATACTGTGCACTGACACATCACATTGTAATTTCTTGGAAAAGCATTGAGGCATTTACATTGTTTACTTCTGTATATGGTGAGAACATATACACTGATCTTTCATTGCATAATGCATTGGCAGATCAGGGACTACACTGTCATGTTGCGTAGTCCTAACAAACTTCATCGACCAAGATGTGTGTTTTCATGTGATGGTAGATCAGGGTTTATGTTGTTTTGTTCTACAGACTAGTCCTTACAAACAGCATAGACACAGAGCTGCTGGTGTGTGATCATGCAATGGCAGATCTTTGTCAATGCAGATGAGAGCTGGATCTGACCAAGATGCAAACATATACACAGTGTTGTATATGATAGGTGTGGACCAGTATGTTGTAAAGAGTAATGCTGATAATACTTTAGTGGTATACCAGTGGCTTCTAATACCATTACTGTTTGTTTATTTCTACAGGTGTGTGTATACCTGTTGACTGGAGTGAAAGGTGAAACCATTAATTGATACAGAATTTGCATGCCTTATTTGTAGTTCAAGTCTATCTCACCAGTACTTGAAAACAAGATCAGAACACACACACACATAACCCCTGGCCCTGTCAAGTTTAGTGTCAAATCAAGTATTTTTTATTTAAGGACACTATTAAAAGGAAAGCAGTAACACATGTAAATATACCATGTCTCTAGGCTACATGTTTGTATCCATTTAGATATTTAACACATGATGATGTAACCGATCTCCCAATGTGTAAATCATAGCCTAATCATAACAGGTTCTTTTCCATTTATAAAAGACAATTTTGGAATAGATTTCTTTACTGGTCTTATTTAAATCCCAGGAAAAATTGTACTATCAACTCGGAACTCTGGATAGAGCATTTCCTTGCTCTTTAGCTTGGAGATATATATATATATATATATATATATATATATATATAGTAGAGCCAGAACCAATATGTAAGAGTCCCAGTACTTAAGAATAATTTAATTAAAAATCTTTATGCAATGTATTTTGTTCTTCATCTTGTTTTGATGCATTTATTGGTACCCATGTAACAGTTTTTTCCAACATTTCGAACAAATGATGAAGTATTAGATTAAAAAAAGTTACAATAGAACACTTAATTTGGAAGACTGCTTCAGTGGCCTAGGTGTTTAGAGCATCAGCCTCAGATAAATGAGGTCATGGGTTCGAACACCAGCCAAATCATACAAAAAGACTTATAAAAGTGGTACTAGCAGTTGCCTCGCTGGGTGCTCAACATTAGAGGTTAGGGTTGGGATTAGTCAGCCTGGTGTCAGAATAATGCAACATGATACCCCAGTGCTAGATATCACTATAAACTGCCACACTGCAGACATTGTAGTGATATGACTGGAAACTTGTTAAAGCTGTGTTAAAAATCCAAATAACAAATGCACTTAATTTGGACAGATAACTGAAATAAAATTAAATCAGACTTGAAAGACTGCTGTTTTGGAACGCATTATGAACGTCCACATTCTTCATGCATGGATCAAATATATTAATGTGATGACCTTTATTTGGCTGTAAATGAAATGGTACCATCTGTTCACCAGTGTGCCTGCCACCATGGCTATCTTGAAAATCTTGTTATCATTACACCTCGTGGATGCATGCTTATATCTTCATTGAGTTTCACCAGAAAGACATATGATGTCTGGTTGATTCTGAGTAAAAATAGTGCTGATGTGACATCCAGTATAGCCACTATAGCAGCCATCTTGAAATTGTTTTAACTGCTACTCCTCTAATATAAAAAATTATGTTGACATGATCCATATGAAAAGGATGCTAATCTGACAGTGACCACTCCGGTTTCCTAGTGGTTAGAGCGTCCGCCTCGGATGCAGGAGGTCGTGGGTTCGATCCCTGGTCGAGTCATACCAAAGACTTACAAAAATGGTACTAACAGCTGCCTCGCTTGGCGCTCAGCATTAAGAGGTTGGTGTTAGGACTGGTCGGCCTGGTGTCAGGATAATGTGACTGGGTGGGACATCATGCTACATGTCTGCGGCATGATGCCCCAGTGTTAGACATCACTATAAACTGCCACACTGCAGACATTGTAGCGATATGACTGAAAAATTGTTAAAGTTACATTAAAAATCATGATCACATACATCACTAATCTGACAGTGAATATGGTGGCCATCTTGAAAAAATCTTCTCACTGTAATGTCCATATTGACGTAGGGTTTTCAAAAAGAGTTTTTTGTTTGATTTGTTTTTGCACATTTTGATAGCACTTTTAATACCTTAATGCTATGTCATATCAGGGAAATGGGAGTTAAGTGCCTTTCCAAAGACAAATGGGGGGTGGGGCAGATAGGGCTGGCAGGTATTCAGCCTGCAACCCTTTAATTATGATTCCATTGCTCTTCTAGCTCATAGCTACCATAGACCCTATAAACACATCATATCAACTTGGTTCCAAATGAAAATGGTTCCAAAAATTACATTCAGCCATTACATTACATAAGACCGCTCCGGTGGCCTAGTGGTTAGAGCGTCCGCCTTGGATGCGGAAGGTCGTGGGTTCGAACCTTGGCCGAGTCATACCAAAGACTTTTAAAAATGGTACTAACAGCTGCCTCGCATGGTGCTCAGCATTAAGAGGTTAGTGTTAGGACTGGTTGGCCTGGTGTCAGCCAAATGTGACTGGGTGGGACATCATGCCACATGTCTGCGGCATGATGCCCCAGAGCTAGACATTACTATAAACTGTCACACTATAAACTGTCACACTGCAGACAGTGTAGTGATATGACTGAAAAATTGTTAAAGCTACGTTAAAAATCTAAATCACACACACACACACACACACACACACACACACACACACACACACACACACACACACACACACACACACACACACACACACACACACACACACACACACACACACACGTTAGCCATCATGAAAATTGTATTGTCACTACTTTTTCAGAATGGTCGGTAATATTGACATGGATTATTCAACAAAAGACTTATATAATAAGTTTAGTTGTTTTTAAAATGCTATCTGACATCCAATATAGCTGCCTCAGTAGCTAATTTGAACAACTTTTATAGGTGCAGTTTATCAGAGATGGTTTCAACATTAAACTGTTCAAAAGAAGAGCTGGTCTTTTCTTGAGTTTTAGAAATTTATTTTGGATCATAGATCGTTGGTTTTCTTTTCAAGACCCAGCTGAAGAAAATAGTTTATGCCAGCGACCCAACAATGATATCTTTTGACCTGAATTTTCATAAAATCGTAATATTGCAATATATTAGAATTGGCAAGGTGACCTGTGCCAGATCTATACTTTGAACACCACTGCTATAGAGAATTAGGTTCTTTGAGAGTGACTCTTCTTTTCTTCTCCATAACAGAATCCATGTAAAAAATATTTATACCTACCCATTAACCTTGGGATCAGTGTTGAATTGGATGTACATCCAGACTAAAACAATTTAAGTGATTTTACTAACATGCTTCCTATACAGAGCTGAGGCATAAAAGTAACATTATAATTGAGGGAGTGTTTTACTGGGGTATGCTCTTAAAAAGCTGTGCCTGATTGTGTGTTGAGATGCAGAAATGAAGTACCTGATGCTGTGAAATACAGTTGTTACTTATGAGACAAGAACCAACATGAAGTGAAATAAATTGATCACCAATGATCAAATAAAATTTGACATAATTTTGTGTGATTCATGACTGTATCTGGTAAATGAGTGGCAATGGTAAAATAAATTAAGCACCAGTGATAAAATAAAATTTGACACAATTTTGTTTGAATCATGGACATATCTGATAAATAAGGGGCAGTAGTATAGTAGAGGATTTATAGTTATGGACCGCTGCACTTGAATAGTTTGATTTTCTCTGTTGTAGCTGAGGGATTCTTGAAATTAAATTCACCACATTTAACAAGCCTGAGTTTAATATGAATTTCTTTGTAGGCAGAAGGACCAGCAAATTGAGAAATTTACTACTTCAGCTGAATCTTCACTAGTACTTTCAAAAATGCTGACGGGCCACAACTGAAACTTTACTAGCCATTTAGTTATTGAAATTACATGTATGAAAACTAGCATTAGGCTAGAGCTGTACTTTATCTACTTTGAGCCCTGATTAAATGTTTGTATGTTTATTACTTGTTCTCAGGCATCTTACTGTTCTTGTTTCGTTTTTAGTTTGACCACTGCTGAGTTAAAGGAGCTGAGTAGAAAGCGTCGTGAAGCACAGGTGAGAACAAATAGTGACGACGAGTGTGGTCCAAATCCAGCCAGGAAAAATTTGTTCCAGTCACCCATCAAGGTAAGGTGCATTAAAACAGAAAAATTAACAATTTGTGATTAAGTCAACAGTTGGATTAATTGGAAAAAATACTCAGCAATTTGGCCAGCCACATCATAATAAGAGAACACGGCTTTTGACATGTTGTATATTTTTGCATTGCATGCAGAAATTTGTACATGTTCAAATTACACATGACATTTTCATTTTAAATATATGTCCAATGTTGCCTGCATATTGCTACTACTGTGGTCACAATCCATGCCTAAAGTATACTATTGGGATTTGATCCAGATCTTTGATGCAGATGAAACATAATACTACTTCATCACTGTTAGAACACTTACTTAGATACAGGCATGCAGTCAAATGCGTAATGAGTTTGTCTTGATCACTAAGATGTTTGATACGTTTTAAAAGAAATGATAATTGTCTTGACAATTAAGACTTGGTCTGATACTATGTTTGTCTTTTACATTCACTTATTGTGAGCCTTTAGTTGTTTTGTGATATTGCCACTTGTGATATTGTTGAGATAATATCACAATATTTGTAATGTGAAGATATGTGCCTAGCTAAAAGTAAAGCCAAAGTACAATTTATAGCACATATAGTTGATTTCTTTATTGCAGTAATGCATTGCCAGTTGCTGCTTTCCTTTTCCAGGGCTCTAGTCCTCAGTCCATGCTAATTATTCCCTGCTCCATTTAGTATTGGAGGGCCAGAAATTGAAAAGAACATGATTCCAGTCTGACTCCTTAGTCAGAGCCAACATACAGAAATACCATCCTCTTTTTTTCCTTCGACAGTGTACATGTTAAATGTATCCTATATTGTTCATTTGTCTTAAGTATCTGATAAGATCCACCCATATCATGGACCCCCATTTTATTTCACCAGTTCAGTCTGACTGCTAACTGCATTGTCAAAGTTAGGAGGCTGTGTACATCATGGGTTTATGATGCAAATAGGAGAATCTTGCTTCCTCAAAAGAGAGACGGAAGGGTTGGTGTAATTTCTTTCTACCTCTCAAGAGTTCCTCAGATATGTAAATGGCTGAGATTTGCAGGTGGATTGTCCTCACTATTAGGAGAGGTTATCAGTCCCTAGCTGAGGGGAACCTTTCTTTCATGACAATAAAAGCTCATAAAGTAAAGTCTTTTGCTTCATCTAAGGCCCACTTGAATCACTGCCCTTTGGATAAAGTTCTGAGAGTCACCTTCAGGCAGTCTCACACTTCTCTTCAGTGTACTTTCAGTTGTTGGTACAACATAATAAAGGCATTTTTGATGGGCCTTGCAATGGCAGCACATCATGTGGCTGAACCTTCTATCAGTTTACAATGGTGAACACTGAGAGTTAATGCTTTGTTTCTATATCAGCTTTTTGGAGGCCATCACCTTCCTCTTTCGATAAAGACTTCTTATAATATTTAATTGGTCCAAAATGAAAATGGTGTCAGTCTGACTTCCAATGTGGCCGATAAATGGGAGCCAGCTTCATAATCACTATTCCTCCTGAACAGAAAGTCACAGTGACATGGGGATTTTACCAGAAGATTTCTTGTGATGTCTGTTTGGTAGGGAATGAAAATGTTGCCGATATATGTCCAATATTGCTGCAGATGTGACCAGTTTGAAAATCATGTTATCAGTACTGTTCTTGAATGGATGATTGTATTGACATGTTGTTTTCACAGATAATTCTAATTATGGTTGGTTGGTCCTTAAATGAAAATGTTGGTTGATCTTTAAATGAAAATGTTGCCATTCTCACATCCAACATATCTGTCATAGGGCCAATATGGAAATCTTGCTATTGCATAGGAATATCAGAGATGGTTTCAGCATTGAGCAGTTGTAAAGAAGAAGGATCTTATCTTGCATTCCTGGAAATTTTTTTGGACACTCGAGGGTTAGTCTGTTTGAATTTGTTTTAATTAATTATGGAAATAAAAATATTGTGAAGTGTGAGAAATCTATGCTGATTGTTGGACGATGATATGATTCAAACATCATTCTTACATATATAGCTCCAGTGGTCATTGTACAGAAGAGCTTATGAGATGGCCAGTTGTTTGTTATCCAACAGTTAGTACAAGTTTTTTATTGCTACTCCTCCTATCCTTCACAGAGGTTTGTGATAAAAATTTACACACATTTATCCCAAGGTCTGGTTTGTGCAAGATGAAAATGGTGCCACTCTGAAAGTCAGTATGGACACACAAAGGTCAGCTTTAAGATCTTGTTACCACTACTCCTCCTGAAAATGGATGGACATATCAACGTGAGTTTTCATTAATAGACCTTTTGTGGTGTCTAGTTGGTCCAAAATGAATGTGAAAATGGGCCACAGTCTGAGGTAGTGTTGAGTGAGGGAGGAGGAGGAATCTGTAAAAACAAAAGAATTGAGGATCAGCCATAGCAAAACATTGAATCAGCTCTATTGTTAGAATTTTCTATAACAGAACTGTCACCATGCAAAGTTGTGGAGTTATCTATATTCTCTCTATAATGTGTAAATAAATCGCCCATGTTCCTGTAAAGCAAATACTGTGCTTGAGATTTTCTTAAAACCCATTATACATAAGAAGTAGGAGTGAAATGATACACCTGTGCCACGTATCGATGCAATTCAAGATACACAGCCTACATTACAATACATTATCAATACACATATGAACTTGATGGTCTTGCCATCTTTGTATGGTCTGTCAGTGGTAGGTGGAATACTTTACCAAGTATTGTGTGTTGACATGCTGGTTAAATTTCCAGTACACAGATTACAGACAGACATATACTTTGGATCTATTTATGTGCCAATTTCACTGAAGACAAGAGAACAAAAATTGCTTTCAAACAGATTGCCTGTTTTTATTGAACTAGGCCATTTAAGGCAGGCTCTATTTATTTGATCAGTCAGGACTCACTTTAGCCACCACATTCTTTGTTTTGCACTGCATGAATACTTTATAAACATCTTATTACCAATTTCATGTCTCACATAAGCTTGAAAGACATCACAGTGTTGTCTTTAAAACAGAAGAAATAGTGCAATTTACTTGTGCAAAGAAAATCTAATCTAGAACAAGTGGGCATGAGGGAGCTGGGATGAATACCAACAAAATCTATGATATTGTACCTCCTGCAGATGCAAAAAATTGCAGCTGCAGGTACATGCTTTGTTAGTGAAGAAGGAAAACTACTGAAAACACCCACTCCCATTCTACAAAAATTAAAATAAAAATTACTCAATGTGACAAACTCGTACTGTTTAATACCTGCTCCATCGCTGTTTCTGTGCTAATTTTATTTATCATGTATTCATATTCAATCACTGATTAAATATCTCTGCATAAAAAGAGACCTTCCAGATTTATTCCCCATGATGATTTATACAGAGATGCAGCCAGGATTTTATCTATACGGGGGAGCTCCCCCCATTGTCACCAAAATCAGAGGGGTGGTAGAAAAAAGGAGAGAGAGGAGGAAACATCCATAGTTTAATATTTACCAAACACTTCAATATCTATCTCTCATACCTCCTGCTCCACATTGTTAAGACCACTATTGAAACCTGAATCTTTAATCTGTGTAAGCTTTTATCTGCTGATTGTTTCTGAGCGTACTTTGTTCGATATCTGTGTACAAATATTGTTCTCTGCTTCATTCTGAAGGGGCATATATCTGGCTAGAAGAGTCAGCTTGAATAAGAAACTGTTCTTTATGGTTGTTATATATTTTTTCCGGAGCTTACAGGAATTGTTTTCTGGATACGTCTGCTTCAAAATAATATTTTTCACTTAAGTTCTGCCAAAGTTTCACTTCCTTGAATCACATTTTTCCTGACTACTATGCCAGATTTCTCATCAGCTCCATACTGCTGTATTAGGGTTTTAAGTCCATCAATGCCATAGTCTTGTTTGTTCATACAGAGGTATTTTGATCAAATAAATATCTGTACTTCTTAATTTCATTTTTTTCATTCTTATTTCTGCAGGGCTAAATTGTTTTTAGAAAAGAAATGAAAATTGCATTCTGCTTTTAAATTGTTTGTATTCTAATTAGGCTTAGTATTTTGCCTTTTCTACATTTAAATTCAAAATGCCTTGCAGGGGGATTGACTGTCATACCATCTAATTTTGTCCATCCAGCATGTACAACAGACTTGCAATTAACACCAATTTTGGGCTCAAAATTCACTCATTAATCTGATATACATCATAACTTGAATAATCATTGAAACCATTACTATCATCAGCCAGTATCTGCCAGATGAAATTGTCATCTGAAGATGAACCACACCTGGAATTAGCCATTTTGGGTTTCCACGGTTGCCTATATTTTACATACACATTTGTAATACCGTATTTACCATATATGTTGGGACACCGTATTTGTTCGGACACCATAAATTCATTTTGAAAGTAATTTTTTGTGTACTGTATGTTCTGGGACACATCATTGTTTTTCAAGTCGTAAGTTAGGGACACCTTTTAAATCATTCGAAAATTACATGTCGGAAAATGCACTCCAACTGAAATTATTTTTAAAAAATACAGAACTGTATTCTTGAGATAAAACTCTTTAATCCACTGCAGCAGCTTTTTGTCAGCACAATCCTTCTCCTGCACAAGTACAAACCATTCTTTCGGTGCATGAATATTGTTTTTTTACTTTCTCATACAGTGAAAAATTGTTAGAGACAACACATCACCTGAAGCAGAAACTACAAGGACAAAAGTCAGGTTTTTGCAAATCTGCACCAGTCTTGCTAATTCTCACACTTTTGACCACCATCTTATCGTCAGTCCGTCCAGGAATGCGATCAAAGTACACTAGAATTTCATCCATGTTAATGATCATATCATATTATTGGCGAAATCATCTGCATCTTCACTGGCCTTCACAAATTTGTCACAAGATTTTGTTTTCTCCAAATCTTCTGGGTGACGTGGGGTCGTTGATGTCCGTGCATGAAGCACCATATTGTGTCACTTTAAAATTGTTCCATTGTTTCAGTTTATTTTCAAAATTCCCGTGAATACCGGTGAAAAGAAAACAAAGTTAGCATCCATATCTCGGCTGTCTTTGTATATTCAAAACAAAAAAAATCAGCATACTTAAAAGAATCCATAGTTGGCTTCCGAGGTCAGTTTGCTTTGCAATAAAATAACCTTTGTGTTGATAGCCTTTAAGATAAAAACGGCTTCAGAGTATCCAAAGATGGCTTCCGAGGTCGGCTTTCTTTGTAATAAAAAATAACCTTTGTCTTCGATGACCTGTTGGTAAGTTCAAAGGAGAAGTTTGCTGCTCGCTGCCAGTTGTGTTTATTCGCACCCGGGCTACTATGTGCTCAGCATCTGTAGTTATAATTAATACAAAGGAGCTTTGATGTCTGTGGGTAAATAGTAATGATTCTTTTGTAACCCGTGCTGGCTGTCACTTGCACTCAAGTGAATGTGTTTTCAAATAATAATTTTTATTTGCAAGATACTGTCATACCGTAGACCTGGATATAATTCAATCTTCATTATTTTGCACCTAACACCTTGTCATGCATGAATGGCAGTTTTCTTCAAGATATTGGTTGACTATTTCCCTCTCATTTGCAAAATCATCTGCTTCTCTTCTGGCCTTCACGAATTCATCACAATTTTTTTTCTCCACATATTCTGGGTGACACTGCGACATCGACGTCCCTGCATGAAGCACTATATTGTGTAACTTCAAAATTTGTTCCATTGTTTCAATTTATGTTCAAAATTCCCATGAATACCAGTGAAAAGGAACCAAAATTTACTTCCATATCTCGGATGTCTTTGTATATTCAACAAAAAAAGAATCGGTTCACTTGAAAGAATCCACAGTCGCCTTCCAGTGTTGGCTTGCTTTGCAATAAAATCACCTTTGTATTGATATCCTTAAAAAGAAAAAGGAATCAAAGTCAGCTTCTGAGGTGAGCTTGTTTTGTAATAAAGATAACCTTGGATGTCCTGTCGGTAAATTTAAAGGAGGAGTTTACTGTTCGGTGCCGGTTGTGTTTATTCACCACCTGGGCTTCTGATTGTTTGGCATCTGTAGTAATAATTAATACAAAGGAGCATTGATGTCTGCAGGTAAATAGTAATGATACTTTTGTAACCTGTGCTGGCAAAAAGATTGCCACTTACACTCAAGTGAATGTGTTTTCAAATAATGATTTTTATTTGCAAGATATTGTCATGAAGTAGACCTGGATATAATTCAGTCTTGATTATTTTGCACCTAACACTGTGTCATGCGTGAATGGCAGTTGTCCTCAAGATATCGGTTGACTATTTCCCTCTTGTTTGCAATTTTGTTGGTTCCACTTTCGAGTTGGATAACATATTCAAACCTTTGAGCACAAGCAAACACAGTTTGTTTCACAATGTTCATGTCAATGAACAATGTGGCGTGTGTTATCAGACAAAAGCGATACACGCTACAGTATGTAAGCCTACACTACATATATGGGTTTCGTGGATATATTTTATTCCTTAATGCTCATGTTGAAAAAAGGAATAAATGATAACAATACAAGGTTAGTTTCTTTCTTTTTATTATCAAGTTGGCATTTTGATTATCTATTTTATTGCAACATACAGTGGAGGGGGAGCACAAATGCAATACAAATTTATTTCATCTCTTAAGTCTTGGGACAAATGACCTGGGTGAAAAAAGTTTCACCATAATACGGTAAATACGGTACTTCCCTGATTCAAGGTTCAAAATGTAATGCATGTTCCAAGACACAGTGTTCCAATCATATTTAGTTTAACTACCTTTCACGTCAAAGCTGAAAAACACATATGTAAACAGTTAGCTACCTGAAAACAGATGTCACAAAAAGTGCTACCATACCTCTATTGGCGTAACTTGTGTTGCAGCAAACACTTTAATGGTAAACAGTTAAATAAAAATTATATACAGTGTGAAGTGCAATTTTACTTTTGTAACTTTCAACTAATATGCAGAGTATTCACGCATCATTGCTCTCGAAGTGCACTAATTCATAAAAATTTTGCATGATTTACACACCTAGGCAGCATATCTGTTTAAGTTCTTTGCAGATCATTTATTAACCATTTTTGCACAAAGTTTTTCTGTTGATTTGCCAATACTTCATGTTTGTCACACAGGGAATAAGTTTATTTTAAGTTTTGAATGGTGGTGAATGTTTACCCAGTACCAGAACAAACAATAACCATGAATTAGAATTCATTGTAACATATTTCACTGCATGACACACTGGTAGTGTAGCTTTCAAATTTGTTGTTGTTGTTGTTGTTGTTGTTGTTGTTATAGGGTTTTAACGCTTTTTTTCAGCACAAGATAGGCTATACATGGCGGCCAGTATTAGTGGTGGAGGAAGAACCCTGGAAAACCCCGGGAAGAACCACCGACCCATGAGAAGCTACTGGCAGGCTTTCTCACGTACCCACATTAGCCGAGCCTGGACTCGAACTCACGCAGACAGAGGTGAGATGGCAGTGATCCGTAACGGTCAGCGCTTTAGACCACTCGGCCACTCGGGGCCCTGCTTTCAAATTTGATCAAAGTAAACAAGATACAATGTAACAAAAAAATCTGCATAAAAGTGACTATTAACTGATGAGTCAAGTACTTCATTATACATGTGGAACTTATTTAGAATGTCTCCTTTATGCAGGACATGCTGTTGGGATAAGATAATTAGCATGGAATGGATGAGCCGGGGGTGGGGGACGGAGGGGAGCAGATTATGAACGACATTACTGTTAATTTGTAATAGGCAGGTATCCTCAATAGTCTTTCAGATTTTTACAAAACAAAAATGAGTGCCTGTTCCTCTAACTGCAGGCTCATGTGACTTTTCAATTTAATGAATAACAAGGTGAAAATCGTCTCAAAATTAATTATTCCTGACTACTGAAGATTAAAATAACTAGCTTATGGTAAGTGTCAATTTGTATGGATTCTCCACCTCTTGTATTGATATGTGCATCAGTACAGCAAAAATATCAATGTGTGTGTGTGTGTGCATATATATATATATATATATATATATATATATATATATATATATATATATATATATATATATATATATATGTAGAGAGAGAGAGAGAGAGAAAGAGAGGAAAGAGAGAGAGAGAGAGAGAGAGTATATCATTTTATATGAGAAATATATGGTAGTATTTTACCCTTATTTGTGAAAATTGATACAAATGCCTGTGCAGGATGTTGCTGTTGATAATGTGGACAACATTAGAGCTAATTACCTTGTCACAATGCAACTGAGTCAAACTAGATTTTTGATTGTTGACAATATGGACAATGTAAGAACTAATTATCTTGTCACAATGCAACCACATCAAACCAGATATTTTGCTGTTGACGATATGGACAATGTAAGGGCTAATTATCTTGTCACAGTGCCACAGAATTTTTACTAAATATTTGACTGTTGACAATATGGACAATGTAAGGGCTAATTATATTGTCACAATGCAACTGCGTCAAACTACCGTATTTTATATAATTTTTCGTACACGAAAAAATAATTATTTATTTCAGCGTACAAAAAATTATATATAAAATAAATAATTATCATTTGGTGGTGCTGACCGTGTACGAAAAATAAAGGGATCGTACCAAAACAAGTTCTACAGTATACATGCTACTCGACAACCTAACAGTACAAACGCACAAAGTAAACATATATTTCTGTCTCATAAATCAAAAGTACTGTTGTTATTAGTGAACGAGAGAGAGAGAGAGAGAGAGAGAGAGAGAGAGAGAATTGTGTCTCAGTGTGCAAGCTCGTCTGCATTTAGAACATATGTAGCTGTTATCTTGTGTAATATTGGCAAAATCATCAAGATGGTTTGAACTTGTATAAGTTATGGGTATTATTTATTGGTAAATTGTACGCAACGATAGGACCCCACATCGTCAAGAAATTAAGTGCAAGTTGTATTTTTACTGCAACAATAATCTCATTATCAAATTACAATAAAAAATAAAGAACTTGAAATCAACGCTTAAGCTAATGCGCTTGAGTGCACACGCGTGTGCGTGTGTGTGTGTGTGTGCACGTGCGCCAGAGAGATCAATCAAACAAGACTGTATTTATTCAGTGTAGTTTTTATTTGTAGCTTTTGCAAAGAGAAAAAAGACTATTTTCAGTTACCTGACGAGTGGGATAATCCTCATGTATTACAACCCTACTATATTCCATTAGGAATAGATACTGCTAAATCAACAGTTCATTCTTGTTTTAATTACGATGTACATTGTCACAACAACCACATGGGTATACAGTGTCATTTAAACGGTAATTAAACATGATTAGCTCTTTGGTTATTCTAGTTGAAACCAGATTGAGGGCAAGAATCGACTGAAGAGGCCAAATCAGCGAGGCTGCCAGTAGGGAAATGAGGCTCACTTTAGGGAAATGAAAGTCTGTCAATGTGCTATTGAAGCCGTTGTCCATATAGCAGATGTTATAAGGACAAGCGATCATATGCATTACTTGTTATTTGAACTCTCCAATAAAGATAATAGTGGGGTATATCGTAGAATAGATTTGCAATAAAATATTAATTATATCCAAGTCAAAACAGAAGAAGCACTTAAAAGATAGTATATGTATATATACGAATCGATTTAACGGAGTCCATGACTTTCAAATTTACGATGGAAAATGGCAGGGTTTTTATATTTTATGTTTGTATGACTAATGAAACAATAAGAGTAGTTGACCAGTGGTCTGTGGTCTTCACTTTAGCGTGTACTGAGATGTAATTTTTGTTGGATAAGACAACATCAAAGGGCTTCCGGACTCGTTTTAAAATGCACGCGGTGTTTTGTTACAGTGACGGACTTAATAAAGAGAACTAATTAACGATAATATTTAAAGGTATGGTCTGTAAAGTCCTTTGTTCATTTGTTAATAAACACCAGTAGATATTGTAATGACAATAAGAGTTTATGCACATAGGCGCCCGCAGGATCTTTTGCAAAAGTGGTGTGGGGGGAGGTCAGTCAATCACGGCCGGGAGAGTTAGTATAGTAAGCAGTCTGAAACAAAAGCTAATATTTTCTAAGCGTTTTGAACAGAATCTTGTGACATATTTTCAGCTTCATTTGCATGATTAAACTTGTCGAAATATATATTGCAGTATAATTTCCAGGGGGGTCATGTGACCCCCCCTTGACCGATGCTGCGGGCGCCCATGCTTATGCATCAATCATTATATTTTCTCACCAACAATTAATCATTAATTTTTGTAAAAACAAAATGGGAATATGGTATTTTCGATCTTTTTTGAAAACGTAAATCTTCTTAGTGGAAATGTTATGTCCGATAATTTAATGAATTTTTCAAATAATACAAAGTGATATGTATGAAAAATTATGATACATTTAAATAATTATTATTTTGATAACTGGATTGTGTACGAAAAATTAAAGGGTACGAAAAAATACATAAAATACGGTAGGTGAGTTTTAAGAGCGCCCTTGAATGAGATCACTGTGTCTTTGTGTCTAAGTTCAGTGGGCAATTTGTTCCACGTTGCTGGGCCCTGGTATGCAAAGGAACGTTGTCCATATGATTTCATTGTTATAGTGGGAATAATGAGAATACGAGTGTCAGAAGAGGAGCATAATTATCTTGCTGGTGTGTACACATGGGTGAGGTCGGATAAGTATGTTGGACTGGAGCCTGTCAGTGAAACATAGCACAGAGAACAAATTTTGTGTTTAATTCTGGATCGAATGGATAGCCAGTGTAGGGTACAGAGCAGGGGGGAGGTGTGCTCTGATCGTGGTACTCTAAGGATGATCCGAGCAGCTGTGTTTTGAACTTTTTGAAGTTTCTGGAGTAGATATTGAGACAAACCAGACAGAATTGAGTTACAATAGTCCAGTCTTGAAAGTACTAAGGAACACACAAGTGTTTTAGTGGCATCAACTGAAAGATACTTGCGAATGGAGCTGATGCATCTCGGCTCCAGATATGCAGCCTTGCATATGTTCATGACATGTTGGTGCAATGAGAGAGTACTGTCGAGAGTAACACCTAGGTTTCGTACTGACTGTGTGAATAACATCTTTGTTGGGATTGATATGGTTGAGGTGGGGTGCTCCCAATGTTTTATTTAAACTATTATAGAAGTCCCACCCAGGCTGTATTTTGTTGGAAGTTAAATTTAGTGAAAGATAGATGTAAAGCTCCGAGCCCCCAGTCAGCAATACTGACGGTTAAATGGTTAAATATACAAAAAAGGTTTAGATTCAATGAATAACAGTTTTATAACAATTCAATAATCAAATGACTCTAATTCTTAGTTATACTCCTTCTGCTCGACCCTTTAATAAGCCTATAGCATCACTTGCAGTGTGAGATTGATTTCCACCTGTCCTTGTATTTCTACTCGTCTGGTATATCCTTTCTCTCTCTTATTTCTCCCACTTCCTTCTCCCCTTCTTCCTTGACTTTTCTCCAAATTCCTTCTCTTCCTCCTCCTCGACTTTCTCTAGACTCTTTCTCCTCCTCGACTTTCTCTAGACTCCTCCTCCTCCTCCTCCATTTTCTCTACCATGACTACTCTTCTGTCGACTTTGACTGTCTCGATTACAGTCTCAATTCCGTCTCCAACTCTTGAAGACTCGGGACCCAATGGAACCCGAAGTTCTGTGTCCCCTAAAAGGCTTCCTGTGAAAACAAGGATGGTACAGTCTTTTCCTTAGCCCTCTCATCTCACACCACACACAGTCTATCATCAGATGACGGCTATTAAATTTCTTCAGTCACACATTCGTTCACATCGAGATACCCATACATTCTTGTATGGTAAAATAAATGTCATAATACAGCACGTTTTCAGTTACTTCTTATACATACATCAGTAAATTCTGTCACATCAGTACATATTCCTAATCCCGTTATACTAAACAATATCACAAAAATCAGATGCATTTCTTTACCTTACAACTCATACAAAGTACACATATATTCAAATATCCATGCTCTGATATACGCATACGTCCATAGTAACTAATTTTACATACTTCAGCCATGTTTCCAAATTCACAATTCAAGCATGTGTAAATTCTAACAATGCATTAATAAATGCACTAGTTTACTACAAAGTAACCTAATAGCAAATTACAAAATTAATTCTTATCACAAGCTAACAATCTACATAATTCCACCTCACATCTAATAATTCTTTACGTAAGCTCAAGTCCATTTCTCAAATATGCATGTAAATGAAACAGTACAAAGGTAATTCTACATACTAAACAATCCTAGTAATTAAGTATGCATACTACAAAGAATTACAATTATGATGCCATAATATTCTACAAAAATCGAGCAAATAACTTACTGACCTTTCGAAGCTTTGTCTTTCCGTTGAATCTACCTCTAAGTTTTGCGGCCAAATTATAAGTGGCTTTTTCTCGGGTTAAACCCTATTGATCCACAATCCTTTTGGGCGAATACTGAATTTTCACTTACAAGTTCTAAAAGTTATCATTCGGGTTATCATTCGGATCAGAATTGTAATCACACCCTCTCTCTCAATTCTGATTGGATGTCGCTGTGAACCAATCCAATCAAACTTAGTGGATCATGTCCCTCTCACTGTCTGTCAACGTGGGGATGGATGAGAACATGCCTCGCTCATCCCGTGGGCTTCCCTTTGATCTTTGGGGTGATAGCTACAAGCCTTTGTTTAGATGGTGCGATCTATCGCCTTTGCCGATTCAAGATTCCAGTCTCCAGCAGGTCATGTAACCTTGCTTAACCCTTTACCTCATAGAGTGTATGGCTTTTGAGCCCTTCGATACGCATGTAGCAAAGTTACCCAGTGCAGTGCGTTATAAATAGAACACCTATTACCTGTTCTACTCCATACGCATAGGCCTGTTAAGCAGTGAAGGGTATGTTATACTTAACAGCAATTTTAACCATTTTCCGTTTTTGGTACACATACACTACGTATGGAAAGATTTAAGAGAAAAATCCAATCGTTATAATTGTGTAATTATTTTTCACAGAAGAATTTTTTATGTGCTTTAAAATCTTGAGAGAACTCGTTCACCGTCAAGAACCTAAAGCTGCGTGACCAACCGTAGCTGCCATTTCTCATACTCGAAATTTATAAGTTCTTTGTCTGTGTCTACATCACGAAATCAGCTGAATTTGGTAATTTATAAAAACTAATGGCTTCCTACATCAGTATCTGAGCCTTTGCCTTAGTTATTGTAGCTTTCATAGTTGTGATTTTAATCGTGAAAACTCGAGTAAGTACTGAACGAAATCTGCGACCTCCATTTTGGAGACTGGAGAATATGACCCAGTTACTTTAAATAGCAGATTTCGACCAGAGCGTAAACAGTGACCATGTGATCTGACATAATGGTCATTCACACCAATGAATGTAGTATCTAATAGGGGGTTTTCCCCGAAGGTGGCGCTACGAAAACCCGCTCAAAATGGCTGATGTTTACAGCAGGCGTCAAAAGGCGCTTCCATGAGAATGGTGTAGAGGCATCAAAAGGCGCTTATATGCGAATCGGGTAGAGGCGTCCAAAGGCGCTTACATGCGAATGGAGTAGAGGCATCCAAAGGCGCTTGTATGAGGTAAAGGGTTAAGAGTTTAACACTAGACCGTGGCAAACACATGGCTGTGGTAATATTCCCAAGACAGGTAGATTATAGCTTACACATAACTTTATAGCTGCGAGTGTGGATGTGTGAGAAAGCTTGCCAGTAGCTTCTTGTGGGTCGGTGGTTCTTTCCGCGGATTTCCCGGTTTCTTCCTCCACCATTAATACTGGCTGCCATGTATAGCCTATCGTGTGCTGAAAAATGGCGTTAAGCCCCACAACAACAACAACTACTTTATAGCTGGGGCTTAGCAAGCATGACAATCTTATGATACCTAATAAATGGTGCTGATGACCAATATGTCCACCAGTGACCATCTTAAAGATCTTGTTGTATCACTCTTCCTGAACAGAAAGTCATATTGACATAGAGTTTCCACCAGTAACTTGTTACTGTAGGATGCCTGTTTGGTCCTGAGTGAAAATGGTGCCAATATGATATCCAATCTAACCACCATAGTGACCAGCTTGAAAATCTTGTTACTGTTATTCTTTCGAATGGATGGTCACATCATTGTGAGGGTTTTCACTAAAAGACTTGTTGTGATATTTAGTTGGTCCTAAATGAAATCGTTGTGAGGGTTTTCACTAAAAGACTTGTTGTGATATTTAGTTGGTCCTAAATGAAATGGTTGTGAGGGTTTTCACTAAAAGACTTGTTGTGATATTTAGTTGGTCCTAAATGAAATCGTTGTGAGGGTTTTCACTAAAAGACTTGTGATATTTAGTTGGTCCTAAATGAAATCGTTGTGAGGGTTTTCACTAAAAGACTTGTTGTGGTATTTAGTTGGTCCTAAATGAAATCGTTGTGAGGGTTTTCACTAAAAGACTTGTTGTGATAATTAGTTGGTCCTAAATGAAATGGTTGTGAGGGTTTTCACTAAAAGACTTGTGATATTTAGTTGGTCCTAAACGAAATCGTTGTGAGGGTTTTCTCTAAAAGACTTGTTGTGGTATTTAGTTGGTCCTAAATGAAATCGTTGTGAGGGTTTTCACTAAAAGACTTGTTGTGATGTTTAGTTGGTCCTAAATCAAACTGGAACTGATCTGAGGTTTATTATGGCCACCACAGTGGCCATTTTGAAAAATCTTGTTATGGCCACTTCTCCTGAACGAGATGTAATATTGTCATGGGGTTTCACCATAAGACTTAATGATGATGTCTAGTTTGTCCTTAATGAAAGTGGTGCTTTCTGTTGTCTGATATGACAGCCACAGTGACCATCTTGAAAATCTTGTTATTGATGATTGTCCAGAATTAAAATTGTTTTTGCCATGGGGTTTTCAGCAGTGAACTTCTTATATTTGGGTCCTAAATGAAAATGGTGTGGAGCTGAAATCCAATATGGCCATAACAGGAGCCATTTTGAGACTATTTTTATAACTACTTCTAACGAATGGGTGTTCATATCAGCATGGGTTTTTACACCTTCTTTTGATAACTATTTGGTCATAATTGTGCCATTTAGACATTCAATATGCCAGCAGCAGTGTCCATGTTGAAAATATTATCATTATTTTTTTTTAAATAAATGGTTATATCAGCATGGGATTTTCACAAAAAGACTTCTTTATGGTGTCTAGTTGGTCATAAATGGAAATGCTGCCAATCCAACTTCTAATATGACTTCCACAATGGCAATCTTGAAAATCTTGTAATCACTCATTCTACATGGCTGATCATATCAACATTTTGATTTGACCAAAAGACTTCCATGTTGTCTAGTTGATACTAAAAAGAAATTATGCCAATCTGATATTCTGATATTGAATATGGCCATGATGGCATCCATCTTGAAAAGCTTAGCAATGTCCATCTGAATGGGAAAATCATATCAACATGAGGTTTCCACCAGAAGACTTCTTAATGACTCCTTGTCGGTGGTAAAGGAAAATGGTGCAAAGTAGACATCCATTATGCCTACCATAGCAGCTAATTTGAAAATCTTTTGATCACCAAAAAGTATCAGAGAAGGTTTCAACAGTTTGCAGTTAAAGGTGGAAAAGGTCTTGTCTTGAATTCCTGGAAATTCTTTTCTGCCATTAGAGCATCAGTCCCTTGAAGGGACTCATGTTTGAGTGGTGGTGTCCTTAAAAGCCACATCTGATTGGTAGTATGGTCCTGGAAGAAATAGATAATTTGGTTTTTATTCATAAATACTGTAGGTGGCCATAGCAGCAGCAGTCTAGTTTTGGTGTAATAATAAAGGAATTTTCTTTTAGGGTTCCTTAAGGACAGTCAGTTTATGACTTAGCAGTTGAATTTCAAAGTAGACTTGTACATGTAAATTGATTTGCTGAAGCTTTTTTCAGTCCCCTTCATCGTAATGTTACTTGGCTCCATATTTTGCTTATTGGAGGGGCTTGCTTTCATTACTTAAAATAACCTTGTCATACCTTTGAAACTTCAACAGTTTTGCATTGGTGTTGTATTGTCTTTTTGAGCAAAGAAGCAACCACTAAAGAATTTTATTCAAAACAAATACTGCAAATTATATTGTAACATTTTAAAAGTGTATTTTAACATCGTCAGTATTGTTTTCACTTATTTTGTCAGAATATTTTTGCAAATTAAGTTACCTTGTAAAATTTACTCAGATGGGATCATTAAAAGATTCTTGATTGGGGGCAGTATGGAGGACTTTTAAATATATTTCTTGTATGAAATATATAATAAAAGAAGCCATTTAATAATTGTGAGGCATTTTTATAAGTCACTAGATATGATGCTAATCTGTCAGGATATTCAGCTTTAAGGATATCCTGATTTGTTGTGTGTTGAAGGAAACTTGCTTAATGATCAGGACTAGTTCACAACTGGAACAGTTCCTAAATTTGCTGATCGAAGTGGTAATTATTATGGAAAAGAACATGTTGTACAGAGATGAATGGGAAATGCATGTATAAGCTGCAGAATTTTATGATCGAAATTTGATTACAACTTTTGATTGACATAAATCATCATGCTGTGTAATAGCTTTACATGTTATGTGTATGCAGCATGTTTATGTCATTTTTAGGGGAATTACTACCACTATGATAGATTGATAAGTACATGTGAATATTAGCCTGGGGACAGCTTCTTGACACTGAAAAGCAGTATTCACCAGTGAGTAAGGCCCTTGAGAAATGTTGCTGTTTTGGCTTCTGTGTAGGCAATCTTGCTTACTTTTTCCATTTAGCTGTATAATATTTTTATTACAGATAGCGTACAGATCCCTTTGCTTCTTGCAGAATTTTCCTTTATAAGCATTTCCATCCTCATTGTGGCATTTCCATCATCATTATGGCATTTCCATCATCATTATGACACTCATACCACAGTACATTACCAACATTACAGGACAGAGACAGGTTGACCAGTTCATCAGAAGCAACTTTATGAATTTACTTTGATAGACTTTTATTAGGGCCATGCATTGATACTATCTGTACTCGCTTATAAGACGAGTTCAGCTGCAAACTGCACAGACCCAGATCTGCCAGTGTGCTGGCAGATCTGGGTCTGTGCAGTTTTTTTAGGATTAATGAGTAGAACAAACAACAAAGACCCTGATCCGCAGGTGCATTATGCTACAGCAGATCAGGTAATTAGTAGAATAAACAGCATAGACCTGATCTGCAGGCACATTCTGCTGTGGCAGATCAGGATCTTTGTTGTTTGCAGTTTGACTCTACTTATAAATGAGTATATGTGGTATATAGGATCCCAGTTGTAATCACATTTACCATTTGCCCTTTCATTAAGACTTCTTGTAACCAGCATAGCTCAGCACCCCTTACACCTAATTGGATGTTATTTGGTACTATATATACTCATTTATAAGCTGAGTCAATTGCAAAAAGCAAAGATCCTGATCTGCAATAGCATAATGCAATTGCAGATCAGGGTCTGTATTGTTTGTTCTACAGATTAATCCTAGCAGTGCACAGACCCAGATCTGATGATGCATTATGCAACAGCAGATCTGGGTCTGTGCAGTTTGCAGTTGACTCATATTATAAGCAAATACATATTGTAGATGAATTGCTTATTACATGAATGTGATATTTAAAGGTTTCACCTTTTTTGGTCTAGTTGGGATGGAGTTATTCCCGTTTGTTTGCTATATCCCTACTACAGCAGATCCTTGTAAAGTGACGTAACGGAACATTCGATTTTATATTGATCAGACACTGAATGAATTTAATATCATGCTTTCCATTATCATTTAGAAGAGTTATGGCCCCTGATTGCCCATCCTCCAGACTTTGCTATCCACAGCAAAACTTTTACTTCGGAATGTTAAGCTTAGCCAAAGATACCATGCACCTTTTATATGTTAAAACTTCGATTGAGTTGGATTTCTAGCATTCCATGCCATCATTTGGAAGAGTTGTAGCTCTTGAATGCCCCTCTTCAACAAACTTCGGTTTTCTAATCGAATTATTTTTATATTGAAGGCACAGTTGAGCAATTTGTAGAGAGTAGGGCCCTTTGCAATGCATCTGTGTCCACCATTTCTAGTCTTAAGAAATAAAGTTTACCATTTATGTTACTCAGATTGACACTAGTGCATTAAATTTAATAGTGAAGAAATATTATCATTTTGGTTCAGTTTCATTTTCCTGTTTTGCTGTGTAATATTATCAACAGAGGTGCATTAAAATTCCTGTTTAAATGGAAAAAAAAAACAGTAGTCTGGCAGTAAATTTGATGATGCTCAGGGACTGCTAAATGTCAGAGGTATTATATTTTGATGCACGTTCTCCCATGCCAGCTCTCAAAAATAATTTATGATGACATATTTTGACACCTGTATTAAGCCTCCATTAGGTGAAAGATGCAGGTAAAATGTTGTGGGCCCTGTTCCCGTTATCTGTCACAGATCGGTCATTAGGTCTAATTAAAGTGTAAATGTTAGTAAATGCTGAATTCTGCATGCCTAGTGTGGTTTTCATCTTGCCAGTGATAACTATCACATAATATGTTTCATATGTAGTGACACCTGTATTGTAAATTATTCTTTAATGTCAGAGAAAAAAAATAATGTAAAAAGTACAGAATGTTAATATAATGGAAGCGTAGGAAGAATAAACTGATTTGCATACAAAGTCAAAGAATGAGGTTAAGTATTAGAATTTTGTGTTGGCTTCTTTCTCCACGTAGTTGGGATCTTGTATATTATTATATGATAGACACAACAATAGAAATTAAAATTATTGCTCTGTAAAATAGACATTGGCATTGGTGAAATTCGCATACTGCCAAACCTAAGGCCTGCCACAAGGAAAATAAACAAAAGATCACCCATAAAGTGTATCATTAGTATGCTGAAGGGAGATATGTATAAATAACATGGTCAGATCTGATTCTTGTACAAGCTCATCATTGAGTCACTTGTGGCTCAGCAGCCTGGCAATCAAACTTTCCACTTAAGGTCATTCTACACAGGATTTAGGAGTAGCCACATGCACCCAAAGTATCAGAACCAAATACTAAGTGAAAAATGTTCGTTCTGATGAAGTTACACCAGTGTACAAAGGTCCTCCTTAGAGTGTTTCCAGGGATAATATAAATGCAGAGAAAATGATGTTGAGTAAATAAGCAGAAGTCAATGGGTATTCAGAAGAATGCAAGCCATGTGTTGTAGAGTGACTATTGTAGTGGTGGATACAAGTCAGCTAAATTGAATTGCTTTCCTTTGTCAGTATAACACCAGATATACAAGTGACTGCATTTTATGGGTGAGGACCAAAAAGGCAGTTAAAGAATTATTTGTATTTTGCATGGTTCCCTTGCTACTGGAAAATTGGGAAAATGTAGAAAGAAAGAATGTTTCTTTCGAATTGGGAAAGGTCCTTTAATTTTGCAAGTTAGTTAAGGGAAAATGTAATTTTCATCCACCACTTAATGACAGAAAAAAATTGTTATTGACTTTTAATTGATCAGGAGTTCGTTGTTTTGAGTTCTTACCAGAGGATGTTGTGGAACTCTTCAGTCAGTTGAGATACAGTTGCTACTGTATATGGATCATGTGGGTGCTCACATTAAACATATTTGTCTAGTCAATTCAACTGCTTTGGGTGTCAGATTGGTTAAGTAGACTGGTCACTCCTTAGTCCACATCATATCAGTATCTTTTGTTATACAGAAGGTAGGAAGACTGGTCTAGCATCACACTGCACCAACATGTTGTCTGCAACATGTAATCTTGGTAAATATTAGAGAAAATTGAAGATTATTTGCCATAATTCCCATCTTGATTTTTGAAGTTTATCAAAATTTGTTGTGATAAATCTTTTGTTTTATTTTGTTTTGTTTTGGTTAGTTCACACAGGGAACACACTGTTGAGCAGTATCATCAACAGTAACCTTCAATACCTGAGTTAGTCTTTATGCTGGAAGTTACTGTCAGACATTGCTATATGTCAGAATTTACCAACAGTTGCGGCAATTTTGAATGCAGACTCCGATGCTCTTTTTAACCTTGACCATGACTGCATTTAATTTTTTGTCATTAGTTGGATAACATTTCAAGTAGATGTTAGGGCACATCCAGACATATACAGGCTCAGAAAAATTACACTTTCTCTCATCCAGACTGCTTAAAAATTGGCTGTGCTGAGGAAGACATGACTGCTTACTCATCTATGGGATGAGAATGTGTGCATTTTCTACTCATAAGAAGCTCTGAAGCTCCATATTACATAACATTCTGACATGTGTCAATTATTGATTACTTTTGTCTTCTTGCCAGGCCAAAAACATGTTGCAAAGGAAGCTAGCTCTCTTTGCTTTCTACACAGTCACCAGACAGACTTGACACAAAGTAGGTTAAAATCATGAAAAATTGTGTTCAGAGATAAAATTGCAAATTGAAACCCTTCTAGTATCAGTCTTGTCTTAGGTGCCAGTGTTTTTTTTTTTGTTTTTTTTTTTAAAGTAAGAATGCAAATAGTGTAGTGATAAGTGATGACTGGGGCATTTTCCTTGAGACCTGTGAAAGTGGATTTTTTTAACATAAAAATTCAGTTCTTTTTATGCAGAGGTATATAATATTTATTGGCTTGTTAAGATGTAAAACAACCCTTTTCGAAAAAGTTTCATCAGTTGCGCAAAGTTAACGTTTTTATTCTCTGCAAATTAAAAACAAGCTACATGCAGGTTTATATAAATTTCAGTAGTTATTATTAGATTGTTTCTGTTTATAAAATGTACATCCCCTGGTTTAGTACATGGTCGTGTGTCTAATTCAGATATTATGGAAGAGTGTCAAAATAAAAATAGATTTTAAAAATGAACGTTTTCTAGCAAAAATGTTTATTGTTTCATTCAGTAAAAGTCATATGTGAACATAGACCAAAAAATAATTTCATCCAGGAAGAAAACAGGAAAGACCTGGAAATGTTTGTTTTAAGAAGAGTGGGAACCCTGATTTTAATGTGTGATCTTTAATTTCATATTTACCATCAGTGTTAATAAATAAATGTTTGTGGCATGTACTCTCTTCAAATGTCTCTTGTAAATTTGGAATACACACCAGTTAGATTGCTTTAGGGCATTTGAATACAAGAAATTGAATTCGAGATGTCAGTTATTTTAATTGGTCTTTGATGGAAGGTTTGTGATAAAAGTTACACAGTTGGTGTCTGCACAGTTTTTTGTAAGTATCTAGTTTTCAGAGTAAGCAGCAACTCTTGTGTTAATATCAGTTGGGGTGCTGGATTGCCAACATATAATGGTACATTAATCTGTTTGTACATGTACATGTATTTACAAATAATGGAATTAGTGCTGAAACAAGATTTAAATGATTTGACATATGATGAGAATGAACCGTAATTTCTTCTATAAAAGGTGTGCATTATTTGTGGAGACTGATTTGGCGGAAGTGTATCAATCATTTTTGTATCTGCGTTTATCTGTCACTAGATCCATCCAAACCCAAGATGTTAAAGTATGCCGTATCGTCAGTTTCTCGAGTACAGATATCCACAGTCATGTTACTTGGTACATGGATACATGGTGTTAGGATAATGTATCAGGTAGGACATGATGCTACATGTCTGCTGCATGATGCCCCAGTGCAAGACATCACTATAAACTGCCACACTGCAGACATTGTGGTGACATGACTGAAAAATTGTTAAAGCTGCATTAAAAATCCAACTAACACAAAACGCACTAAAGATGGAATACTCTTGTGAGGTTGAGGTGGAGCTGGGTATAGGGCTTGAAAGGTCCTAAAAAGAAATGATCACCTGTCAGTAACCGAGTATCATAAAATCTCGCAAAAAATACCCAATTGATTTTTTTGACATTGTAAACATCTTTCTGGGCAAATGGCACAATATTTCTTGCTCACTAGATTTTTTTCTTCTTATTTTATTCTATTTTTTGCATGAGATTTTCTGAGTATGAACAGGCTGAATCATTAAAACCAATCTCAGGAGATCGCTGCTATGAGATACCACCCATTTTGAGACCACTAGTCTTGAAAAGAACGATTCTCAATACACAGATTTATTGATTACACAGTGTTACGGTCTTATTACTGTTATAAAATATATATTTGTTGTTAATGTAATAAAATGAAACTGTCATTTCATAAACTGTGTCTGTTCATCTCACTTAATTTTCTAGTTTGAAAAACATTGTAAAGGGGGTTGTAATTTTTGTGGAGGACCAATTATTGGTGAGACATTTTTATTCACTTTTCTGATGGAGGTGGTAACATTGTTATCAACAGTTTGTCAAAAGTTTGGTTTTTTATTTGCATATATTTTAAACCCCTTGAGATTCTCATCCTACTTGGCATAAATCATTATGAAGCAAAGATTTCATTGTGACATGTTCACTTGCCCATTTAACCTTGGGTTCAAGGTCTGGATCATGGAAGATTTGAAATAATATGGTAGAAGTGTGGAAACAATATGGTAGAAGTGGGTCATGTTTGTAGACAGAGTTGCTACTCAGATTTATCACCATTCTGAAGTTCCTGTGCAGGATGAACAATCTGTCATAGTTTTACAAGTAAAAACATCAAACACCAGAAATACAACCAGAACTCATTATTCATAAAAGAACATTGAAATATTATCATACAAGTGTTCTTTGAATTAATGCAGCCTGGTTTACTTACCTAGACTTTGTTCTTGTCAGGCTAATCAGTAATTGGGACAATAAAGATATTAATTTTCTGGATAAATTTCATTAGTACATGTACAGTAATTTAACCAGACATACAGAAAAGTACTTATATTTTAGAGTCTGAATATTTGCGTCAGTGAAGGTATTCAACAGCTATTTGGTATTTTGTTTATATCAGTATTTTATTTATACAGCTGCAGTGCTTATTGCAGTTTTCAAGCTTTTATATTGCATGACTCTTTCTGTATGCAGTGTGGTTTAGCATGCAGATTGACATTATGTTATGATTTTAATTTGTGTACTACATGTACATGTCTGTTTGAAGCTGTGATATTGCCAAATTAAAATATTTTACCAAGGTTATTTCCCAGAAGCACCATGCTGGGTTTTTTCAGTTGCACTGGTTTTAAAATTAGGGTAGGCATGTAAATTTTTTTCAAATGTTATATATATATATATATATATATATATATATATATATATATATATATATATATATATATATATATATAATTTGATTTTTTTTTTTTTTTACCATGGCGGGGGAAAAAGTGCCGTTGTCGATAATGAGAAATGGGGATGGTCAGTTGGTTGGAAACATTTTTTGTTTGGCCTAATGGACAGGGAACCTTTGAATGGGATGCCAACACCTGGGCAAGATAATTATTAGAGAGGGCCAATAAACATAAAACACAATTACACAGCAATGAGAAAATATTTAGTGGACTTGAGAAATTACGTGAAGTTTTTCAGGAAACTGGTGCACTCTTGAAAATTGTTGGATAATTCACAGGCTGACAAAGGAATACATAATGCTTAACACATTCACATTTGCTGGTAAATAAAGAAACCATGACCTGTGTTTTTGTTGTTTTTCATTGTTAGAATCCAAATGTTTTTCTAAAGGTTCCATTTGACCCAAATACATTTCACAACATTCCACTTGTC
This sequence comes from Megalonaias nervosa, assembly GCA_016617855.1. Taxonomy (NCBI): domain Eukaryota; kingdom Metazoa; phylum Mollusca; class Bivalvia; order Unionida; family Unionidae; genus Megalonaias; species Megalonaias nervosa. Next base: position 78,168 of record JAECUM010000393.1, on the reverse strand, counting down.
CACCATATTGGTATATGTAACATGTGTCAAACATGTGATTAAAGGATCATAAATATAATTAAATTTTTAATATTCACATTACTTTGTGACATATAAAACTGTTTCATACAACAAAGATAATATTTTAAAACTATTTCTTATGAATAATGAAAACAATGTTAATATCATTATATTTTTATCTTTATGCAATGTTCCATACACCATTAATCTTTTATCCAGCCTGCTGTAAAGATACCTCATGGTCCAGCTTGGATTGTTTAAAGTTAGCATTATGCAGTTGACAATATTCAAAGACACCAATAATGTACAGAACTTCTTTGTGATCTGCAAGGTGAAAAGCCTTATTATGATCAACATGTATTGCTCTTGCTAATTTCGTTTGGTCAAGGGCTGTAATTCATGGAGACTAAGGCTGTCAGACATGAGTGATTTTCCCTGAAGAATGTTTTTGATTATAAAGTGCATTTTAAAATTATTATCAACATGCTTTTTGGGAAGCTTTGATTGAGTGGATCGCATCTATCTAGGTCTGTAGGTGTTTTATAGACGGTCATTACAAGTGTAAGATTATAAGATGAAATTGAAAACTTGCCATTTTATTCACATAATGATGGTTCACTTAGTAAACAACATTTTAATTATATTGGAACCAGAAATGGATATATTACTGCAAGAAGCAAATTTCAAGAATGAAAAGCTGTTGCTGTTAAATAAGGATTTTATATATTGTTTTTGATCAATTGAGCAATAAAAAAGTTCTCTTATTTTGCTGGTGGACCTCCAGCAAACACAGTATAAGTTTTCAATGCAGCAGTCAAGTCACTCTTCTCCATAATTAGAGGAATTAGAGACAGTAAAACAAAGGCCTTTTTATATTTTATCAATGTCTGGATTTTATTTTGTTACTGTGAGTTGTTTATGTACATTCGTATCATCATCAGATCTTAGTTAAATAACATCTTTAATAATTCTCAGGTGTCATAATAATTAGATACCTTTAGAAAATGAAACCGATTTATCAGTGTTAAATTCAGGGTCCATAATTTTTTATTCTACTTTTTACATGAAGTGAAAGTATTAATCTTTAAGATATCAGTTTAAGAGATTTGTAGTGTATATGTATCATTGTTCTTTACTACATATAGCAGTTTTTTGATGGTCTGTGAGTAATTCTCACATCACTAAAAGGCCCAAGGCATGCACACAAGCAATGTGAAAATCTTCCGTTGGAGTAAAATGCCATGTCCAAGACCCACCATTGTAGCCAGCTGGGTTGATCCAGTAGCAGGATTCAAATCCATACCATTTTGGTCATCTGTGTTGCATGCCAACTACTGCCTCCATCAGTCACCCCTTACAAAACGCAGTATAGTGTATCAGTCTTGTCCTACACACTAAGCATGGAAAGATAATTTTGTTAGTACCACATTCTTAGATGAAAAGAACACTGACCTACTTTTCACATTTTACTGGCACAAGTTAAGTTTTTACATTTAGCTTATGACCTGAAATTGTAAAACATGGACATGAGATGCATCTTGCATACTATACCCTCATCAGAAAAGTAGATAACTGACCCATGTTTCTGGATACATTTTGTTTTAAATTTATTTCTCAGGTTATGTTTATGTTCATGATAGAATCATCAAACTAGATAATTGTATGCATCTCTATTATTACCACACCCATAGAGAAAAAGAAGGTCCCTGTGACCTACATTTTACTTGCTTGGTTTGTTTTTACTTTTAAGTCATGACTACATACTCTTAGTTTTTGTACTCAGAATATATACAGTTTATACCTTAGGATCATGAAATGGGGTATAGGTGTGCATTTTAATGAGTGCTTCCATCACAAAAGTAGTCACTGTGACCCATATTTTATGCTTTATTGATTTGGGTACACGTTTGTCTGAAATTTATTTCCCATACAGTGTGATGCTAGAATCCTCAGACAATAATGATCATATGCATCTCTTAGTACCACAGCCTTAGAGCAAAAGGTCAGTGTGACATACATTTCAAATTACTGGATTATGTTAAGACTGCATTAACTTGTGACTACATAGGTCTTTTTTTGTATCCTGTAATTGTAGTGTTAATAGCTGGAATTGTGAAAGTTGGCTAGGGGATGCATCTTGATAAATACTGCACCCATATCACAAAAGTAGGTCAATGACCCATATTGCACGCTTCAGACTTTTCTTAAATTGTATTTAATTTGTTAGTACTAGACTCATTAAACTAGATGATTGTATAAATCTTTGTTAGTACTATACCCATACATGAAAGGTTACTGTGACCTACATTTCACTCTTTACTGGTGTAGGTTAAATGTTTGTATTTAGCTCACCGTTTTTTGCATACTGTGTACATAGTCAGGGGTCAAGTTAGACTTGAATTTTAGGTGAAAGTGACTTGTTTTGGACAGAATAGGGAAAATGAGTGCATAGCAGTGGGAGGTGGCAGCAGGGCAAGAAATGCAAAATGTGTTTGTGTCTGTCTGTGTGTGTGCGCTCTGGTTTCTTTTTTGAACTGAGTCCTCTTTTTCTCATCATGCATATTTGCATTTAACATTCTTTAAGCAGTACTTTATTTCAAGTAGAAAATTCCATGTTTTGTGTGTGTGTGTGTGTGTGTATATCTTTATATACCCCGGTATATATATACATAGGTGTCAACTAGTACGGTTTACCCGTAATTTGTACGTTTTTTTCCATTTTGGTCAGTGTACAGCCTTACAACTGTTTTGTATTTTTTTTTTTTCATAAATAATTTTTATTTTTTATTTTTTCGTTTGGTATGAATCGGGGACACTGGACATAATTTTTTTTTTAGAATGAGAATTCAACGAGATCAGGGTGGCCTGGAACAACCAATCAAATCATACTCAAAACCGTGCTTTTCCTTTGCCTGATAATAAAACGAATTTAATTTTCATGGTTCAACTCCTGTGTGTGAAGATCTTGTCGTTTGTCGCTCTGAAATTTGACGCTCACTCGGATTTCTAATATTGACCAACTACCTGTGTAGTAAGTATGTTTTCTTTTTTTATACCTTATTATTTTATTATTTTTATACTTATTACTATCAAATGCATACAGTTGACATCAGTTTTCATACTTTACCTACTGTAGTGTGGCAGTCATGGTGGTGTAACCGTAATTCGTCCGACTTTTCTGTGTGGAGATAAAGTCGATTTATTAAAAAATTTTAACAATATACTAATTAAAAATAAATAGTCTGCTGAATTTAGAACCGGGATTTTATCTTCTTGTCATATTTTTGAATTAAGTTTACGTAATGCAAACAGGAAGATGCATTGCCATAATGACGAAGTAGTACAGCTGCTGAGTGACGTCATTCTTGTGGCTCGAAAATATGTAACACTGCCAATTTAAATCCAGTTTTGACCCAAATCGGCATACCATATAGCAAATTCACAGCTTTTCAAACACCAGATACGGAATTAATAGAAACAATCAACAGCTTATGAGGTACAAACTTCTGGACTGCTACTTTGTCGATTTTTTTTATTTTTAGATTTCAATTTTTAGATAGCTCCTGGCGTAGTATCTTGGTGTTTATGGGGAAAAAATACAAATTTGTAACACATTTGTAATCGGGAGATCTTCTTCTATCACGTATCAAATCTAAATTTTTAAATTATTTTTTTTTTATTTCTTTCATCTAGTTGAAATATTCCATCCATCAAATGGCCAAGCCTAACTCGATGAAACGCAAGCTTGAAGACACTGACCGAGGTCTTGGCAGGTTTCAGGCTGATTGGATTAAAGTCTTCCCTGGCATTGTAGATGTATCACAGTTAGGACCTTCCCATGCTTTCTGTAAAATATTCAGTAAGATTTAAAGTGGTGGCATCGGGCATATATTATCTGAAGGAACACTGCAGACTGTGAGAGATCTTTTTCGATGATGAAGAAAATACATACAGAATGTAGGAAGTCTGAATTCAGACACATTAGCATCGTTTTTACAATGTAAAATAAACAATGACATCTGCTGCAGAGACTTTAAAACTTCAGAATATATTTTGAAAAGTGCGAAAGGTGCATGTGTTGCATATAATACAACACACAAGTAAAAAGAAAGTTTCAGAAATGTAAATAATTATGTATGTATGTGTAAAAATACTTTGTGTATTGCATTTGTTGTTTTAAAACAGTTGATCTTATATAATGTATGAATACATTTTTCATGTAAGGTTTTTTGGGTCTTTGTAAGGTTTTTATTGGTCTGGCGTACAGGTTTTCATCTCGAGGTTGACACCTATGTATATTTACATATTTTGTAACTTTTTAATTTATCATAGTCATATGCAGTAAAATTAAAATTAAATTGCTTCTTCCAGTGGCAGTTGATTACCATATTTACCATGTATATTGGGACACCATGTCTGTTGGGACACCATTAATTAATGTTTAAAGTAGTTTTTTGTGTACTGTATATTCTGGGACACATTTCTATCTTTTTTTGAGTCGTAAGTTGTTGGACATATTTTAACCCTTTACCTCACAGAGTGTATGGCTTTTTAGCCCTTCAATACGCATGTAGCAAAGTTACCCGGTGCAGTGTGCTATAAACAGAACACCTATTACCAGTTCTACTCCATACGCATAGGCCTGTTAAGCAGTGAAGTGTATGTTACGTTTAACAGCAATTTTAACCATTTTACGTTTTTGGTACACATACACTATGTATGGAAAGATTTAAGAGAAAAATCCGATCGTTATAATTGTATAATTATTTTTCACAGAAGAATTTTTTATGTGCTTTAAAATCTTGAGAGAACTTGTTCACAGTCAAGAACATGAAGCCACGTGACCAACCGTAGCTGCCATTTCTCATACTCGAAATTTATAAGTTCTTTGTCTGTGTCTACATCACTAAATCAGCTGAATTTGATAATTTATAAAAAAACTAATGGCTTCCTACATCAGTGTCTGAGCCTTTGCCTTAGTTATTGAAGCTTTCATAGTTGGGATTCTAATCGTGAAAACTCGAGTAAGTACTGAACGAAATCCGCGATCACCATTTTGAAGAGTGGAGAATATGACCCAGTTACTTTAAATAGCAGATTTCGACCAGAGCATAAACAGTGACCATGTGATCTGACGTAATGGTCATTCACACCAGTGAATGTAGTATCTAATGGGGGGTTTTCCCCGAAGGTGGCGCTGTGAAAACCCGCTCAAAATGGCTGATGTTTACAGCAGGTGTCAAAAGGCGCTTCCATGAGAATGGTGTAGAGGCGTCAAAAGGCGCTTATATGCGAATTGGGTAGAGGCGTCCAAGGCGCTTACATGCGAATGGAGTAGAGGCATCCAAAGGCGCTTGTATGAGGTAGAGGGTTAAATCATTCGAAAATTCTGTCTGATAATGCTCTCAAACTTGTATGTTATTTAAAAAAATATTAAAATGTGTACTTGAGAAAAAAGTCTTTAATCTACTGCAGCATTACCTCATCAACCCAACCCTTCTACTGCACACTTATGATTCATCCTTTTGTTGGATAATATTTTTTATCTCTCTCATGCCATGAAAGTTTTTAAGTTCCCTCATGCCGTGAAAAATTACTTTTGGAGGATACTGTCATAATGTCAGCCAGGTTATATTTTACACCCTCCACCATGTCATGTGTGAATGCCAGGTGCCTTGAAGCAATTGGTTGATATTTCCTTCTCATTTGTGATTTTGATGGATGCAGTTTTCAGTCTTGATTCCATATTCAAACTTTTAAGTACAACCAAACATGATTCATTTCTCTATAATTTACATCAACGAACAGGGTGTCATGTGTTATCTGCTATAAGTGATACTCGTTAGTATGGATGCATATACAAAATACATGTATATGGAGTTCATTGATATAGTTTTTTCTTTAATAAATTGCTCATGACGAAAAGAAAGGGAAATAAATGATACAAATATACTGTTAATTTCTTTCATTTTATTATCATATAAGTGTTGTTCATCCATTTTATTGCAGTGTGCATGAGTGGTGGGGTGTGTAAATTCAGCACAAATTTATTTAGTTTCTTAAGTCTTGAGACATATAATCTATGTCAAAAAAAAGTTTAACCATAAATTCTGCGACAGGAAATTTTTTTATGATCTTGCAATTTATGCAGTAAATATGGTAACTATATTTATACCTATCTGTAATTGCAATGATGCAATCTACATACGTTACTTTAACTATTCATTGACAGTTAACTGAAGCATTAAAGTAATTGAATCAGAACAGCCAAGTGCAAATATGGAAATATGGCAAGGCACATGCCATGTATGTGCATCTAGTTTTAGAAATGGATTTTCCTAATATGACTACTCACTTTCTAGTTTCATTGCAATAATCACTAGATAGGACTGAAAATCTAGGATTTGAATATTGTTTGTGTGTTTGTAATAATGAAATGCATTAGTTGGATATTCTTTGCTCAGTTACTTTTTTAGTTTGTTTTTTCATAAAAATGAGACTAATCTGGTGGCCTGGTGGTTAGAGCATTTGCCACAGATGCAGGAGGTTGCAGGTTCAAACTCCAGCCGAATCATACCAAAGACTTATAAAAATGGTACTAACAGCTGCCTTGAGAGGTGCTCAGCATTGTTAGTGTTAGGACTGGTCGGCCTGGTGTCAGGATAATGTGACTGGGTGGGACATGCTGCTACATTGTCTGGGGTATGATGTCCCAGTGCTAGACATCACTATAAACTGCCACACTGCAGGCATCATAGCAATATGACCGAATAATTGTTAAAGCTATGTTAAGAATCCAAATCTCACACACACTCATAATAATGACTGCTGCAAGAAAGCAACCTTGACCCTAATTTACAGCACTTCTCGATTCCACAACATAGCAATGTTACTTACATTTCTGATGAACAAATGTTTATTTTTAGGCCAATTCTCTTATCACATAACATCTACTTTGCTTTTTAAGAATTCTCTCTTTTCCTTACATTTATTTGACCAATAATTACAAAAACAGTCAAATGAAGAGGTCCTTCCAATACACATGTCTGCAATTATTACCCCTTAGCAATTTCACTTAGGTTTCAAACAGATTTTTTTAAAAAAAATTATTCAAGCACAGCAGTTAAAATTGTCAAAATATATATTTAGAATGTGTTTGCACTGATTTATTGATAAAACACAATTGATATTTACATGTACATATAAATGATTTGGTTTTGAAACACAAGTTGACAAGTTCATCAAATGACAATTTGTGGAAATCAGGGAGCGATATCTTGCAAGGAAGGAGTCAGTAGCTAGCTGTTAAATTACATGCCTGCTAATGTGCAAGAATATGTTTTGTTTGTGCAGTTGATATGCAATCCATTTCACCTGGTGGGTATAGCACAGCTGCTTGGTTAGGTTGAGGGAACATCTCAAAATCCACAGGCTACTATTACACTGTGTTGATCTAAAAAAAAAGGACAGTGAAGTTGTTTTCACTTTCCTAACAGAAGAAGGTGAAGTTACATTTTTTCAGACCACTCCGGTGGCCTAACTGGTTAGAGTGTCTGCCTCAGATGCTGGAGGTCACCAGATCGAAATCCCAGACAAGTCATACTGAAGACGTATAAAAATGGTACTAGCGGCTGCCTCACTAGGCACTCAGCATTAAGAGGTTAGTGTTAGGACTGGTCGGGCTGGTGTCAGGATAATGTGACTGGGTGGAACATGATGCTACATGTCTGCAGCATAATGCTTCAGTGCTAGACATCACTATAAACTGCCACACTGTAGATATCGTAGTGCTATGACTGAAATTTTTTTAAAGCTACATTAAAAACCCAAATCACACATACATTTTTTCATCAACTTAATTGCCCACTTTGCCTGGTAATGTGACCCCTGCATAAATTCCATTGTAAATGTACATTTAGAATAATGAAATTTTGGGATGGACTGTACCTTGATGAGCACTACTCCATCCTTGAAGAATTAGATCAATAGGTCCCATATTTTACACTTCACTGATTTCTCATGTAATGTTTATAGAGTAGGTGTCTCTTAATAGTTTCCAAGCTATATATTGGGAGACTTAAGTCCTTGGGTTGGGCCTGGGATGGAACATGGGGGTAGTGTCAGTTGAATGTACTTGAGAGCAAGATAGCTGTACATTAGTGAAGTTATCTTGACTGGCTGAGATTTTTACCACATGAGATACAAAATACTGTATATGACCTAATTTTAATCGAACTTGGTAGATAGATATTATCAAGATGCTTGATAATTTTTATTATAAACAAGATGCATACCTATTTATTAATATTAGGTGATCTTGTATCTGATTGAGTTTATTTTTTGAAACCACTATAGAGAGGTATTTTTGAAAGGATTTTGATCAAAATTTGTAAATAGGCATGTATCATCATGATCTTGGCTGAATATGACTGAGATAGAGCTGCACATGCTAATGACATGATATTGCATCATAGTTATAATTGTCTTCTGATTCTGTAATAAGTGATATCTGATCTTGCATATGATAACTGAGCTTGTTAAATCTTCAGATCTTGAGACAGTTATAAACTATTGTTGGTAAAATGTAGTAGGTAGTTTATATCATGAAGATCATGGATAAGTTAAGTTATGAGCAAGAGACGCATATCAGTTTTACCTATATGTTTGAAAATAGTTTTTATCTGACTTCAGTAAAATATGCAAAATCATTAGCATCAGATCAAAAGAGTTTGGGAGATACCTGTAGTTTACATGGGGTTGTGTAGTAACCTGATTAAAATCACATCTCCACAGTCCAGTATGTAGATCTGGCAGACACCATCAAAAGTTCCTTGTTTTGGTGACTTTTGGAATTTCCAGTCTACTTGTTTTTAATTCATGTTAGGGAGAGTTATTGTTAGTAACAATATATTCCTAATGGAATGTATCACTTTCAGAAGTTTCATAGTTGTGATTTGTCTGGTGAACCACAAGATCAACAGAACATGGCCTTATGTCCATCAGATCTCCACGTAGGACTTTGGAGATGTGATTTTAATTAGATTGTGTTGTGTTGTAGTATTACACAAGCATGCTTAGTGCAATGGTCAACTATTAAGTTTTGTAAGCTAGGTGAGCAATATTAGGTTTACTTGGTCCTTTTCTTTTCTTTTAAGAATTTTTGATGATTTGAAAGATTTTTATACTTAATTTCTAAAAATGTTTTGTATTTCAGAAAGCTGTCTCCAGTGATAAACAGAAAGAAATTGATAATATGATAGGCATATCATATGAGGGATTCTACAATGTTCTTGAAACTGGTGGAAAAGCAATGCGTCTTGTAGGAATCTCAACACCAACACCCAAGGATGTCCCGGACAGCCCCTTTCCATTTCCAACATCTAATTCAAGAGATAATAGCCGAAGAAAAGATGAGTTGCATAAAGAAAAACCGAGGAAAGAAGATGTTCATAGTAATAAAAGATTTTTTGATAAGTCGGATTTGACACTGCAAAGTTTTCTTGGTGTTACAGCAAAACATGTGGACAAGTTGAATATGGAAAAGTCAGAAGTGACACAGTTGAGTTCTCATGGTATTACAGCCAAAAGTTTAGATAAGTCAGATGTGACACAGCCAGCTTCTCATGGTATTACAGTTAAAGGTGTAGATAAGTTGGATTTGACACAACCAAGTTCTCATGGTATTACAGCTAAAAATGTGGACAAATCAGATGCAACACAGTCAAGTTCTCATAGTATTACATCTAAAAATGTGGACAAGTCTGTTGTGACACAGCAGAATTCACATGGCATTGCAGCTAAAAGTGTAGATAAGTTGGATGTGACACAACCAAGTTCTCATGGTATTACAGCTAAAAGTGTAGATAAGTTGGATGTGACACAACCAAGTTCTCATGGTATTACAGCTAAAAGTGTAGATAAGTTGGATGTGGCACAACCAAGTTCTCATAGTATTACAGCTAAAAGTGTAGATAAGTTGGATGTGACACAACCAAGTTCTCATGGTATTACAGCTAAAAGTGTAGATAAGTTGGATGTGACACAACCAAGTTCTCATGGTATTACAGCTAAAAATGTGGAGGAGTCTGATTTGTCACAGCAGAATTCTCGTGGTATTACAGCTAAAAGTGACAGGAGAAGTGGTTCACATAGTAGTTCAAGAGCAAGTCATAGTGGAAAAGAATGTTCATCATCTCCAAACAGTCATAGATCACAGAAAACCAGTACTACTCCCAGTCCAAGTAAATTACTAAAATCTGATGCTGGAAATAAAGTCAGCATTTCTAAATCACATGGTTCAGGTAGTCACCATAGCAACAGATCACCTGAGGAGCTAACAGGGACTCAACCTGTTAGAGAATCACTTGCTGATTTAAAGTTTTTTAATTCTGCTTCAAAAGACACTAATTCCAGAATCTTCGATAATAAAACACAGGAACCATTGCCCATGTCAAAGCCACCAAATGGTCTTGTACCTCATCAATCAAAGCCAAAACCAAAGTTGAATATACCAGAGGTAAGTATTGGGGTCAGTGCTTTGGGGAAGTTCAGGTGAAATAGTCCCTCAAAGTCTTAAAATTTTATGACATAGTCTGGGAAAATGACATTGATTCTAACTTGTGTAGATTAGAACTCTTCTCCATTTTTGTCTCACCTTTGTTGATATGGTTACAAATGGCAGTGACTCATGCCTCCTTTTGTGTTAAGGTCAGTTTCTCAAGGAGAGAGTTTGCATATAGGTCTTTTTTGTTCAGTAAAATTGCTTGTAGAGTCACATAAGTTGTTTTGTATGTTTCATGAGGAACATTAACCTTCAGTCAAAACTGTCACATTGACCCATATTTCATGCTCCAGTGATTTGCACTAACCATTGAGTTTAGTTCAATTTCTTGAACACTGCTAAATGCAGAACAATGTAACATAGCATGCAGATGTATCAAAAAGAGCACAACATTTAAACAAAACAAAGCTGTACCATCTATCCATGCTGCCACTGGTGGTTTTTATACTGTAAGAAGACAAAATTCTTATTTTGAGATACATTTCCATGCATATATCATGCTGGGATAGCAGGTCAGTAATGCAGTTGAGAGGAAACTACCTACATGCACTTTGTTTTGCTTATTTGATAAAAGAAGTCTGTGATCTTCAATCTGTGCAAATTTGATGAAATTTTAAAAAAATTCTCATTCACTTATTTTATTATGGAGAATTTTATGACTTTTTTCCATACTCTTCTATGTAGTAACCCTTATGTGGGATGTATTTAAGAGTGTGCAAGAAAATGCATAGCATCCAAACTTCTAAAGTGATTTTAGATTGCTTGGACCCTTGGGCCCCCCCCAAAAATTGTGTTTACGGTCAGCCGACCAGCCCTGTTTTTCATGTGCCAACTCCAGCACTTTTTTCCACCTGGGGTAAAGAGAGCCCACCCCCCCACCAAATATGTTCTTGATATTGATTTGTGCAGCTAATTGAGCTGGTTTAGCTCAGTATTTGAAGCATTTGGTACATTATATGTACTAATCAATATATGTGTGTGTGTGTGTGTGTGTTTAAAAAAAGTAAAAGCAAAATTTAAAAAAATACTAAAAATTTCTGAAATTGATTTGTGTATCTAATTGAGAAGGTTTAGCCTAGTACTTGTTGTGCTTTGTGCATTCTATGTACTTCATCATTATAATATATTAGTGTTTAAAAAAACAAAACCCTGCCTACCCTAATTTTAGAACTAGTGCAATAGAAGACACACATATTTGGCAGGGGGGGGGGCTTAGCTGTGTGAAATATAAATTGTTGTCAATGCTAAATAATTTTCACAAGCATTTGTCTTAAAAACTGTAAATTTTACATTTTAGCGTACCCAACTTTAATGCTTAAGCTCTTTAAATACTGGTCTTTATTCATGTAGTATTGCATTAACTTGAATAATTGTATTCTTTGTTTGATTTTCTTCTAAATATGACATGTGTCTTTTAAATTATTCCAGAAACCTGATGTGGAAGATATCCTCATGGTATGTTTTAGACAGTTACGCACATGCATCTTTATATATATGTATATATATGCAGGCACAAATTTGCTTTGCAGAAAATGCAGATTATTGAGTCAAAGAGCAGTACACAATTTCCAGTAATTTTCAGAGCTTATATTAATACCAGAGTTGCTGCGATCTAGCATTTCTATTTGCTTAAATTTTTGCCCTTTGTAAAGCAATTTCTGCCTACGAATTGATGATGCCTGTCTAACTACCTGCTTATTTGACCAACATCAAATATTGGTCAGTGCTTGGTTTTAGTTAGGTTTCTCAGATGCAATTGCACACCGCTCCGGTGGCCTAGTGACTAGAGCATCCGCCTCGGATGCGGGAGGTTGTGGGTTCGATTCCCGGCAGAGTCATACCAAAGACTTATAAAAATGGTAGTAACAGCTGCCTTGCTTGGCGCTCAGCATTAAGAGGTTAGTATAAGGACTCATTGGCCTGGTGTCAGGATAATGTGACTGGGTGGGATATCATGCCACATGTCTGCAGCATGATGCCCCAGTGCTAGACATCACTATAAAATGCCACAATGCAGACATCATAGTGATATGACTGAAAAACTGTTAAAGCTATGTTAAAAATCCAAATCACACACACACACACACACACACACACACACACACACACACACACACACACACACACACACACACACACACACACACACACACACACACACAATTGCCTGCAGTCACATGACGTAATAGACATAGACCCTAATCTGCCATCACGTGATGCAGTGGCAGATTGGGCTTGAAGTTGTTTGCAGTTTGACTTGACTCACATGCAAGCATATACTGTACATCATAACTGACTGATTAATGGACATTTAATAGCACTTTAAGTTGTAAAAGATCCTGGTTTCATGTCTAATAGAGTACTGTAGCATCCAAGCAAATTAGGTCAGTGTGACCTTTATTTCTTAATTAGGTGCATTTTGCATTTAGCTTAGTTTCTCAGAAATAACTGCTGGCAGTGTCATGTAGCTTGGTACATGTGTGCAGATGTAAATTTTGTCTTGATGAGGTCTGCATGGTTAGGACATGCGTATGATTTGCAGTCATTGGTAGCTTTCATACTGATGTTTAACATTCTGTTAGGAAAATCAGCTTTCATCAGAGTCAGTGATTTTACCTCAATGTAAATGTAATGCTTTGTTGATTTCCATGCTGACAGCAATAACTATTAATCTTTATGTAAAATCAAATCTAGGAAACTTTAATATAACAAGTGACCAACTTTTTATTGAGCCTGCCTTGTATTTAGCTACCAAAGACATTCACAAAATAGAAGTGAAGTTTTTTACAGTTGAGGTTAATCAGGTGTATGAATGTATGTATGGACAGACAAGCAGATAGCTGCCAATATGATGCTGTGTTGAGCCATCACAAAGTCAGGCTTGACATAATATTTGCTGTATAAAATTCTTTACCCAAGATTGTTGGAGAATGTTTTATTTTTGACCTTGTTAATTGAACCTGTCTGTTCATTTAGCCATGGCTGCTATCATTCCTGTATATTTTTAGGAGATGGCCCATATCCAGACTCCCCTGACAAGGATCAATACTCCACTGAAAGAGAAGCCACTCAACTTCGAAACAAAACCCAGGGATAATGTATTCAGTGTAAGTTATTATTGTTACAGTTATGAACTAATCTTGTGGGACATTTGATGTATTTAAACCAGTGGAAGGAACAGTTCAACATTTCCTGCTTAGTCCGAGTATATTTATTGGTCTTGTTCCGTAATAGAGTTATCTGCCCACAAATAATGTGCTGTGTCAATCAAGGCATTAAGCATAGTTCATTGAGTAAGACCAGGACATTAAAGTTTAGTCACTGAAAACATGCATGCATTACAAACCTCACATAAACAAGTTTTGCATAAAACCCAGGTATATTATGAAATTAAAACAAAGAATGAAAGTGACAGATGTAAACAATCATACCCCATAGTATTTCTCATCCATTTTTCTCTGATCATAAATAAGAAAAAAACATAGCACTGATGGGTATAGAGATGTTCATGAGAGAGAAATTAATCAACCTTCCAGTATAGATTTTTGCAACATCAGCATAAACAAAAATGAATTATTAGAATTAATAATATTTCAATTATACTACAATGCTGGCAAGAATATGTCATGTGTCACATTTAGAAGTCTTTGAAAGAAAGACTTAATGACATCATTACTTGGGGTTCAGCATAAATATAAATAAATTATTAGAATTAATAATATTTTGATTTTATTACAATACTGGCATGAATATGTCATATATCAAATTTAGAAGTCTTTGAAAGAAAGATTTAATTACATCATTACCTGGAGTCCAGCATAAACATAAATAAATTATTAAAATTAATATTATTTTGATTTTATTACAATACTGGCAAGAATATGTCTTGTGTCAAATTTAGAAGTCTTTGAAAGAAAGATTTAATTACGACATTACCTGGGGTCCCCAGGAGGCTGAGTGGTGTAAGGCATTGCATTTAAGATCACTGATGCATCTCATCTCAGTCCACTAGAGTCCAAGCCTTGGACTGACCATCTATGGTGTGTGACAAAACTTGACACTGGTTTCTTGTGGGTCAGTGGTTCTTTCTGTGGTCTTCCTGTGTTCTTCCACCACCAGACATACTTGCCACTGTGTATAACCTGTCATGTGCTGAAAAACAATGTTAAATCCGCCAAACCAATAAAGCGAAAATGTAAGTACTTGAGGCTGATGAGATTTAGACATTATAGGTACAGGAATTAATCATTCATTTAATTGCCCAGAGCAATTCAGTTTTGTATTGCACAATGTCGAAGGACTTTTTCAGTCAGTTTTTGCTGTCGATTATTTGTATTTTCTCACAGAGTGGGCATTGCTGTGATCAGTAGGGTTGAGCATTTTGTGCGATGTTGCTTGCCACAACAATTATGTCTTATGTGTTTAACAAACGCCCCTAAATATGAAGGAGGGAATCTATCATTGGTCTAAGTTATAATATCAGGAGGAGCCCATTTAAATTTAAATTACTTTGTTCCAGGAACAGTTAATGGCATAAATATGTTACTAGAAAGGACAAAAGTGGACGATTTACCATTTCAGTTTTGAAGAATGAACCACTAAGACAGACCTGCCAACCCTTATGATTTTGCCATAAGACCTACGAAAATGACACTTAAAATATGGACTTTGGAATAAAACTTGGAAAAATGATTGTTTCCAAAAAATTGGTTCAGCTGTGTTTGATTTGGATCCGGTTTCATATTAGAATTAGTCAGGGAACCAGATTAACTTTATAGCAGTACCTCAGACGCTTTAAACTGCACATATTTTTCTCATGTGAAGCGTTTGCATGTGATCAAACTGTTGTTTATAGAATTTTTTAAAATGGCATCTAGCAAGTGATGCATGTTGAAGACAAAATGGAAATTAAGCTTCTTAAAAAGTATTAATAATCAGCACAGAAGAATAAAAAGGAATATTCAGATTCTTGTGAATAGAAGCAGGAAGGGACACAATTATGTTTATTGGTCATCACGTGTCAATTTGAGTATGTCTTGTGGCGGGGAGATATGATGGCCTTCGTCATATGAAATGGAAAAAACTCCAAGACTTATGTTAGGTTGGGAAATAGCAACAAGCCATTGAGCTGCATAGGGTTTGGAATTGGTTTGTGCAACTGTCCTAGTGGTAAATAAGATGTACGTGTACTTTACAAAATTTTCAGTGGTTCAGTTTTACTGTTGCTGCATGTTTTGAATATCAAACTTTTAGATATTTTTCCACTTTTACAATAGCAGTTTTATTATATTTTGCTACACTTTACTGAAAACTGGTCAAACTGGTCAGACTACGGGAAAAAAATAAACTGCCTTACTGAGACAGCCTCATCAGGGTTGGCAAGTCTGCTAAGAACAAAGCACAGCATGGGCTTCCAGCTGTCCAAATGCCTGGAAAATAACTTTCAGAGTGACGATTCAAAATAGATAACTAAAAAATCATGGATTACGGATTTGGCCAAATAGGTAAATAGCTTAAGATTGTTTTCAAACATATATCATTATACATGTGCCAAAACAAATCGATATTATAAATCATACAAATGATTACTAAAATGTTACAGATTGCTTCCCAAGAAGTCCTTCTGACTGCAATGGAAGTCCTTCTGACTGCAGTGTGAGAAATGGTCCCTGTGTAATATCCAGATATAACTAAGTTTCTCATCAAATCTGCAAAGTTTGAAGTACTAATTTGTCTTTTAATGGTAGAATTTAGTTGGCTTGGAGTTGAGTTGAATACCCTTGACACTGTGTCCCTGTAGTCCAGATTTGGGGGACATGCAACATTTTAATGCGACAAAGGAAGTTATTAGTACATAATGTAATAGTAGTGCCAAAAAATCTTATTTGATTTGACAGTTGCACCACCTTAACTTCGTTTTCTGCACTGTAGGGTCATTTTTGCCATGGACACCTGCAGTACTCTGATTAATTTTTTATCAGGTGTTCAGGTAACTAGTGAAACATTAATATGTTTTGAATATCTGTTAAAAAGAAATGGGCTGGACTTTGGAATTTTCTGTTCAAGATCAGCATTTATTATAATTCCATTTTTCTCTGAATTATGTCTTCTAAATTCTATATCTTTCAAATTAAGAACATATTAATTGTCAGATTGTGCAGATGAGTAGATTTAGTTCCTTTTGTCGTTAATTTAACGTTAAAATAAATAGCATCTTTGCTGCCATAGATGTGCCTTTACCCTTGAAAATATGTTATATTGGTGGCAGATAAAGTCTTAACATTCATACTTGGGAGACTGCTGCATACCTTTAATGTTTGATTTCAGATGTTGTTTTAAAATAGATGTCAGTTGGCATCTTGCAACTTTTATCATCTTTATAAACTTTGGCCATTGCTATCACCAAACAAAGATGTGAACTAAAGAAGAGTAGCAGGCATATTTTTTTTTTTCCTAATAGAAAAAGTGTGCACAGGACTGAGAATTGGGGAATGTAGGGCAATAAGTCGCAGAAAACCCATAATCCCATTCTCAAAGTGCATCTATGTCTTTTGAACTAGAGGCAAGATTCTTTAATAAACTTTAACCTCATCAAGTTTACCCAGATAAATTTTGTAAGATAATGGTGCAAATATTTTGTTGAATACTGTATCTTGAAATGATAATAAGCAGAGTCAGATTATTTGTTTTATTGATGATATGGCAACTCTTAGTCTTTCCAACCAGGAATGACCTGCTTGAAAGTTGGCTCCATGCTACATTTATTGCGTGAAGAAAGCAATTACAAAGTAATGAATATGTTTCTGGACAGTTATAAGGGAGTAATGGTTTCAGACATATTTTCTCACCCATGCGAATGAGAAATCTTGCTGTTTTGCTAACCTTTTCTTATCTAGGTCCAGTTTCTTAGTCCATTTGTCTCAGTTATGGTGTTCACGTGCTAGGAACCACTTTTCAAAAGATAAACCCCTTGTGATCTTTTGATGTACTTGACAGAGTTGTTATGAAACCAAAGAACCACAACAACAGATATATAACGAAAAGAAATTCACCCATAAAACAACTTAAGGTCTCTCCAACTTCGATAAAACACTGCAAAACATCAGGTGAGAAATATAGTCTATGTTAACATCAGGTGAGAAATATAGTCTATGTTGGTGTTTGTATCAAGACATGGAAATTCCAGTCTCGGGTTTACATTGCAACCCCTTGACTGGGATTTCCTTGTCTCAGTGCAAATGCCAAGAAAGACTCTATTCATTATCGTTTATTACTGAAAAGTTTAGCACCTAATCATATCATCCTCAACAACATATGCACCCAGATGATAGTTTACTGTACACACTTGCATGTGTGTGGGTGGGGAAATATGTATTACTTTTTTAAGTACGACATACATCAGCTGTTCTGATCAAAAGAAATACATCTTAAGCAGGGGTAGTCAAGAGTTTGCATTCATTAAAAATTACAGCTGTACTATCAAGAAGTGGGGTGGGGGACATGATTCTTCTGACATGGCTTCCATGTATAGATGCGCAAATGTGGTACATAAAGATGTCATTTACAAGGCATAGACTTATTATCCTGTTATGCTGATGGTGATAAATTAAATGACAAAAGCTTTGTCATATTATATTATTGTCATTATTAGCCCAGAACTAAATCTGTGACAGTGTTGACCATATGAATAATGTTAAGAATTTTCTTCAGCTGCTGTTGAAATGATCTGGAGTCTTCCTGCTGTGTGTGTGTCAAAGATTTAAACCCCCAGTTGTAAAAATTACCTCTTCTAATTACAAGTTTCCTAGAAATGAAGAGCTTCTTATTGCAACTTAAGCTTTAGTCTGCATTAATGTTTATCCTGTTCCCAGTCACAAAATCAATATTTTTGCTAGGAATTTTCGAACACTTTTCTTTTTTAAGCCTTATACAGTTACAATCTTCACCAGGAAGTTTTCAGGCTGCTTAAGATAAATGAATATTGCACAAATATAGTTATCTATAAAATTTTTATAAATTGCATCATTAACTTTTTCACAGGACCGCTCCGGTGGCCTAGTGGTAGAGTGTCCGCCTCAGATGTGGGAGGCTGCGGGTTGAAACCCCGGCCAGTCATACCAAAGACTTTTAAAAATGGTACTAACTAACTTTTTCACAGGACCGCTCCGGTGGCCTAGTGGTAGAGTGTCCGCCTCAGATGTGGGAGGCTGCGGGTTGAAACCCCGGCCAGTCATACCAAAGACTTTTAAAAATGGTACTAACAGCTGCCTCGCTTGGCGCTTAGCATTAAGAGGTCAGTGCTAGGACTGGCCTCCCTGGTGTCAGGATAATGTGACTGGGTGGGACGTTATGCTACATGTCTGCGGCATGATGCCCCAGTGCTAAACATCATTATAAACTGTCACACTGCAGACATCATAGTGATTTAACTGAAAAATTGTTAGTGCTACATTAAAAATCTAAATCACACATACACACATACCATCTTCACTAGCTGATGGTTCCTATAGAGCCAATGATACAAACCCTTGGCATGTATAGAACAAATATCCATGCAAATTGCCAAGCCAGTCAAAGTGATTTAGTTCAACCCATCAGTTTGTTCATCTGATCCAATTGAAAACCATTCTGGTTTTTTTTTCCTCTGGCTTTTCAGAATAACATATATGGTTGACTGTATGGAAAAGTTACATGTATGAAAGTGATATCATTGGTCACAATTAACACCCCTTGAACATAAATTTAACTGCAAAATTACATGACAATGCTTTTACACAGGAATTTTTGCCATGCAAGCCATGGGTTCATTTGGAGGTGGCCTTTGACTAGGAAAGATTGCCAATACAGCCTCCTGTTGAATTTTTGGGTCACTTAGCCATAAGGTCAAATGAGCTTTAGGTATGATCCCACATCCCTTCCATGTGTTTATTTGCCAGCAGTTACTTGTTACCACTCTTGAGGTCATCTTGTTTTGTCATTTGGTCATGGGGTGAATGTAAGACATAGCAAGAATGAGTGAGGTCAGGTTGTTTTGGGTTTTTTTGGAGAAAAATGCAAGACAGAGAAAGAATTGAGGCATCAACTGTGTTGAAGTATTTTGCAAGCCCATAGCGCCAAATCCTTAAAGATTTTGATGAAACTTTTTACTCTTATTGTTTAGGGAGATGGGTTGAATCCAGCTCTGCTGTAATCATTTCATTTTTTATATTTGAATAGAATTTGAGGAACATTTGCAGTGATGCATGTGTCTTTTTTTTAACTTATTGTACCTAATTTGCACCACAAAATGAACTTGGTGTGTTTATTTACTTGTATTCTGAGATCAATGCACTGATCAATGATTTTATGCCCAAATTGCTTAATGATAATTTTTTTGAAAATGAACAAAATCCATTAAGCAATCTCTTCCTGTTACACTGGTTGCTATTCTCAGACTATCTGTTTTCCGCCATTCAACTATTACCATATATGGCTAACTCAGGATCATCTGGAAATAATTGTGCTGAGTATTACCTGTAATAGTTCTTGGAAGAAAGGTTAAGAATAAGCCTGGCTGAGTTATAATAGTCATATTGAAAATGTTAAATGAATTCAAGGAATGTATTGAGGTAGCTTCCAAACCTGTTTTACTAACATTTTTGACCATAAGAAATATGTTTTAGTATGTATTAACTAAATTAGCATACGTTTCCAGTCGTATGATACGACCTTGATGTAGTGCTATTTGTCATCTGTAAAGGTGCAGCAAATCTTTGCTAAGCAGTAGATATGGAATGATGGATAACTAATTTCTTTAGCCCAATATCACACTTAGATATTGAAAGCAATATAGTGACCACAGATAAGATGACAGCAGTGAACAAGGTGTAAAACCACAAAAGCCGAAATGAAAGTCGAATATTAAGTGTGACTTCTGATTAAAAAATTGGATTCCAAAATTGGTGGACCACAGAAGATAAACATCATACCATTAAGAAGCACTTGAAGGCTGAAACTTCTCAAAGAATGAAGACAATAATGTTGGAGGGAAATCAGACTTCAAATTTTCTGACTCTGTTAGAATATGGTCAAACATATCCAAAAGGAAATTAGTCCAGTAAACATTTTTCCTTGTTTTGTTTTTCATGGTACTAATGTTTTATTATAAGGTTGACCCATATTGATTACACCATTGATGGACATTTTCACATTAAAAAAAAAAAACCATTACAATCTGTAGGCTATAATTCTCAAGTGTGATTTGTGTGTGATTTGGATTTTTAACATAGCTTTAACAGTTTTTCAGTCATATCACTACGATGTCTGCAGTGTAGCAGTTTATAGTGATGTCTAGCACTGGGGCATCATGCTGCAGATATGTAGCATCATGTCCTAGTCAGTCACATTATCCTGACACCAGGCCGACCAGTCCTAACACTAACCTTTTAATGCTGAGCACCAAGCATGGCATCTGCTAGAACCATATCTATATGTTTTTGGTGTGACTCAACCATGGTTCAAACTTGCAACCTCCCTCATCTGAAGTAGAAGCTCTAACCACTTAGGCCACCGGAGTAGTCTAATTCTCAACTGATTTTGATCTAACTTGAATATAAGATCATATAATCCATCCTTCGGCTAAATTCAATGAATAATATTATGTAATATTAATGAAGTCATCATGCGTTTGATTGGCTGAACATGATGTCTGTATAGAGACCATACAGTTTTGATCAGACTAGGCCATTAAACTTGTATCATAGTATCCAGTGAGTTTTTTTTTTTAAGTGAGTTTATACATTAATAAGGTGGTCAGGCATCTTAATGGCTGAGTTTCTCACCACTCAGACTTGGTAAATTGGATAATACGGATGTAGGATGAGTTTTATAATGAGCAAGACCTGTGTTTATTATGAGATAATCTTGCATCTGATTGGCTGAGCTTGTTTTCTTTCTTGAGACTATTTCTGAAGGATTTTTGTCAAACTTGGTAAATAGACTTCTATCATCTTGATTGCAATTATGCAAGATCCATGCATATTAATGAGGTGATCTTGCATCCGATTAACCAAGATTGTCTGTACTCTTAGTAATTTTATTGTGGATCAGATTTTGATCAGATAAATTGATCAAACAGTGTTATGTCATGAAGATTTGGGATGAGTTTGATCATGAGCAAGATCTGCACATGTTTATGTGGTAGCCTTGTAGCTGATTGACTGAAATTGGCAAATAAGCTTATGTCATCTTCTTTAAGTGTCTGTAATAAGCATGATGTGCATATAATAATGGGGTTATTTTGCTTTTAATTGGCCAAGCAGTTATCTCCTTAGAAACTATATTTCATCTTTTACCTTTGTATGCCTTTTTTGTGATGCCCTGTGTGGCACTCTATGGCCAAGATTGTTCTGATGTGCTGTTGTTGTTTTTGTTTGGGGTTTTCGGTGCATGATAGACTCGAACCCACATGGACAGAGGTGAGATGGCAGCGATAGTTCAAAGCGAGCACTTTAGACAATTTAGCCACCTGGGACCCCGTGTTGTGCTGTCACATGCATCCACGCATGCAAACACGCACACACATTTGAACTTGGTAAATGTGTTTATATAGAGCTCGTGGATAGGATCACTTATTAGCAAGGTTTAGGCATATTTATTTTGCTTGTTAGATGTGAATTAACTATGCAGAATGGATATAATAAAAACTGTTAAATCTTGAGTGTGGATATCTTGGCTTCCCCTTGTTTTTAAGCTCTACTGGTCATAGAATAGAAAGGTTTATGAGATTGTATGTCATCCATTGTCCGTAGCACAACTTTGTTATTACTACTTGTAACTACTTGGTGGATTACTATGAAACTTTACACACTCATTCATTCCAAGGTTTAGTTGATCTAAATGAAAATGGTGCTGCACAGATGTTCAGTATGGAATTCACAGCAGCCATCTTGAAATCTAACCATAACTTATCCTAAATGGAAATGGTGCCAATCTGACGTCCAGTATGGTCACCACAGGAGACATCTTGAAAATCTTGTTTTTGCTACTCCTCCTGATGGAAAGTCATAGCAGCATGGTTTTATATCCAGAAGACTTTTTATGCTGTCTAATTGAAAATGGTGCCAATCTGACAACCATCATGTCCATCATGACAGCTATCTTGAAATTCTTTTTATTGTCACTCCTCCAAAATGGAAAGTCGTATCAACTTGGTCTTTTCACCAGAAGACAAATCATGATATCTGATCGCTCCTGAATGAAAATGGTGCAGATCTGATCTCAAATATGATTGCCATGATTAAATTCTTGTCGCTATTTCTCTTGAATGGATGGTCATATCTGTATGGGCTTTTTTACCAAACATCTTCTAATGTTGTGTACATATAGTTTGTCCTAAATGTAGATGTTGCTGATCATAACATTCAATGTGACTGCCACCATGGCTATGTTATCCTTTTTGGGAAGTATTGTAATCAACTAATGCTATGCAACTTTAATATTACTAGTCACAAAAATTATCAACTCATGGTTTCTCTATGGTGTACTGCCTTGAGGGATTGTGGTAACTGATTAAAAACGGGTACCCTGACATTGTTGAGAGAAATTAAATTTGTCTGCATAGCAGTGAAAACAGAACCAGTCTGTTGGTAAATAATACCCTAGAGGAATATGTGCAATTCATGAATACATGCCACTTACTTGAGTGCTTGATAGGACTTCTGTTGCAATAACATAAACGTCCATGGAGAAGAATGGTCATGCAGATGTCAGTGAAGGTTATATGATGATGAAATGAAACTGATGAGACTTCAACATTTTTTTTTAAAGATGTAAAATTGTTTCAATAGATCTTATGTTAACTTTTAGAAGGATTACCAAACTGCATTCAAGACAGTTGAAGTTTGAAATTGGGAAGCTGATCCATTATGAAAAGTGAACTTTCTGAACATTTTTATGCTACAAAAGATTTCATTTACCTTGTGAATTTTTTGTTCCAGTTGAAGAAAACTTTAAAATGTATGATCTCAAGAGGTGTTTTTCTTTGTCTCTTTTGAAACTGTGCTGTCTCTTTTGAAATTGTGCATGTTCCCCATATTTGGTGCCAGGTTGTTGCCTGGCAATGAATCCAATGTACAACACTGTATAAAGGTTGGGAGACAGGTTACACTGGGTTGTATTCTTTATTGCACCACATAAACCAGCTTTACGTGTACCAGTCATCTATTTAGTTAGTTATGTAATCATAGTGAGTGATATCAGACCCACTTGGACCTCTTGCTAATTTTTATCAGTTCTCAGAGATAAAATGTTGAATATGGTCAGAAATGAACACATAATTTATACTGTTTAGAAGAAAGATATAGTACTCAGTTGACTTGAATTATAGAAACACATGTAATTATGAAAGAATGAAATGATGCAGAGGATTTAACTTTATTTTTCATCGTCACAAAATAGGTCTTCATTGAGGAAAGGAGTCATTAAAATTTCTGACCTCGTAGTTTTAATTCAAGATTCAGGCACGTGTTGCTTCAATTGGAAGAGAGTTTGCAACATTTTGCACTTGCCTCAAATAAATGACTAAATTTGAATCAATGACACTTGCAATGACCATTTTATATCTTTTTATATCCTTCTGTTATGTAGTGAGCTTAGATTTCATTTTTTTTTTCCAGACATTTGAACCATTGCTTCCTCTACCAGAAATAGGTAAGTCCTCCAAATTACTGTCAATACATTATTTTTTATGGGGTAGGCTTTATTCACGAGTACCGTGGGGTCCTTTTTTAACCACTAAAATATCAAAATGAGTGATGTAGAAAAGAAATCCTTTACTGCCTTTGAGATTTTCAGTTGTCTTTTAAACCATATTAAAATTAAGGCCATGGAAACATTTTTTATTGCAACAAACTGATAAATTTTGGCTATCTTTTACATTGATAATTTTACACAGACATCATCACTGGCATTCAGCCAATCAAACAGTGCTTTCCAACTCATTTGAGAAGGTGATTGACTCAGTTTTCATCCTTCTAGACCTTTGTCTTTGATGGTGAAGAAAATCTTAATGTTTGCTATTTTTGTTTTAAAACTAAATATCTATAACCAATAACATTGTTGAAATGTGTTCTCAAGATTTTCCCTGATTCATTTTGAGAAAAATGTTATGATGACAAAATTAGACTCTTGTAAGGTAAGATGAAAGATAAGACCTGAGTACACAGTGTTTTCACCTACCAGATACAGGTGTCAAGCCTGTTGTAGCCCATAGTGAGTAATAGAAATTATCAATATACTGTGAACTGTGACGTACGAGTACCCGGTGTATAGTGATATATTGTATACGGAGAGTTTTCTCTGACCTAGATTTTCCTTAGTGTTGGAAGAGGATGCATGTATATTTACTGAGAATAAAAATCAAACTATTGAAATAATCTGGTATATTTATTTTTAAAATTTTTTTTTGCACGAGTCAGACCATCTGACACCTACATTGTACATAAAATTTATACTCTGGCTTGTAAGACCTTTCATAATTTTTTCTATGAATTTCCCATGGACCACAGTACTATGTAATACAATGTAACTAATTTAAATGTGAATGGTCCTCCAGTGCAACCACAGAAATTATTGCTAGACTGAAGTTTATGAAGAGATAAATAGTCCAATACAAGTGAGGTTTGAGGGAATTAGGCCAAACCAAAACTTGTCAAGGTCTTCTCTCCATTTTTCTAACATTAGAATTGAACACTGGCAAATGCAATGACTCCATTACTGGCAAGTGATTTCAGCAGAAATTAATGCAGTATACCAGGTTCTAACTTACACTGGAGTCACTGGGGTTTCACATCTATCCAGGCCAGCTGGGTCACTGCCTTAGTGTGTCCTTGGAAAGGTTCTTAGCTCCCATTTCCTGTACAAGTTTGTGTACATTTCATGGTTGCTACAAGCCACAACCCTAAAGACTTCAGTGAACAATAATACATCATTAGAAATGAAGGACCCTCCTTCCATATGCCATGAACTGAATTATAGATGATTTTAGTGTCACTTTTTGCAAAATCATATAAATGGATGCTATGAAAAGAAATGATTTCATGGTGCACATCTTTTTCCCGTGTTTTAAAGAAAATTATAAACATCAGGCATAAACCCTTCACTTGCACATTCCTTCCACACAGTATGCACTTCACTAATATCAACTGCCTACAATAGACTATTCCCTCAATCAACAAGTATGCAGCAGGGAAGGTTGTTGTTGTTGTTGTTGTAGGGTTTAATGCCATTTTGCAGCACAAAAGAGGCCATACATGACAGCCAATTTAAATGGTGGAGGAAGAACCCCGGAAAACCCTGGAAAGAACCACCGACCCACAAGAAGCTACTGGCAAGCTTTCTCACATACCCTCATTGGCCAAACCCGAGACTCGAACCACACAGACAGAGGTGAGATGGCAGTGATCCATAACGGTGAGTGCTTTAGACCACTTTGCCACTCGGGGTCCCTTGGCGGGGAAGGTAATTTTAGGCATAATTGTTTTTATGATTAATAAATGGGTCTTCACTGACTTGCATGACTTCTCTTCATTACTTGAACCATGACATTTGTCATTACAGTTTGGATTCAGACATACAGTAGGTTTTATATGCCTTATATACTTACTTGCAAGTTGAGCTCAGCTGCAAACTTCAGACCTTGATCTGCCACCACTTACTGTGCTTGCAGATATGGGTCTTTGCAGTGTGTTAGGACTAATCATTAGAACATAAAACTTGGACCCAAATCTAATGGCAAATTATACAGCTGCAGAACTGGATCTGTGTTGTTTGCAGTTGGACTTCTTTTGAGTACAGGTGATTTTGGGCATAATTGTTAGGTAGATTAAGGTATCTGACTTCACTGAATTGTAAATCCAAATCCATACTTGCAGTCAGATGGCTTCACCTAATTGCATGAATTATATACTGACGTCACGGCCATCGCCACTGCTTGCTTGCTTGCTAGGGAAGACGCTGTGCTCTGCCTCCTTGCAGAATAACCTACTCCAGTTGCCTCTGGCATTAAATTAACCTACTTGTATTGTTGTGCCATAAAACACCAAAACCAAACCAAATCCAAATCCATACTTGCATACCTGGGTTTTTCACAAATTTAACAGACAGATGGATTAATTGAAAATCTGACTTCCTTAAATGTTTCACAGACCTGGAGTACTTGAAGATTAGATGCACTTAGATCAGGTCCCATTTTCAATGAAATTCTCCAATTTTCTTCCTCAGATTGAAATTATAAAATATCTTGCTGCTTGGTTGGGAGCATTGAATATATTTCTGAATATTTAGCAGATGTCAAGGATTACATAGTCATGATTTAATTTCTCAGAAAATAAGTCTTGTTTTATCATGGAGGATCATTCAGGAATTTCATCCAGTTTGAGGAATATCTCAATTCTTGTTCTTGTCATGAGAATATGATAAACATAGTACAGTGGTTCTCAGACTCTTTTTACGGACCACTTCAACATTGTCTCGAGTCTCTGCAGATCACTTGATGATTGTTGAGAATATTGGTGAACTGCTTAATGATCTTTCCTAATGTTGATCTGTTAGCTAACAATTGCAAAGAGCTTTGCATAAAAGTGCTACATATAAAAAAACCTTAATAATAATTAACATTTTTCTATTCAGCCAATAAAGACACACAGCTCCTATTGTAATTATTTTAATATCAGTAGTCTTTCCTGCCTAATGTAATGGATGAGCCTGTCTCATTGGTTTTTTTCTCGCAAAGTTCAGGTTCCTGATTGTTACACAGCTTTTCTGCAGACTACCTGAATGGAGATCATTGTCCACCAGTGGTCAGCATACACCTGTACCACAGTTTGAGAACCACTGATATAACTTGAATATGACCAATTAAAGTGGGGCCCAAGGTGGCTGAGTGGTCTAAGGTGCTTGCCTTTACAGATGACTGACATCTCACCTATCTGCTTGCAGTTTGAGTCTTGGCCTCAGCCAACATGTGCATGTGGGAATTCTTGCCAGTGGCTTCCTGTGGGTTCTTCCTCCACCAGATATAATGGTCACCATGTACAGTGTATATCCTATCATGTGCTGAAAAATAGCATTAAAACCCTTAGCAATAACAGCTGCTTGAAGTTGAATCCAACTGCAAACTGCACAGACCCAGATCTGCCATCACATAATGTGTTGGCTGATATGGGTCCGTGCAGTTTGTTTGGAGTAATCAATAGTATAAACAGCATAGATCCTGATCTGCCAGTGCATTATGCAATGGCAGATCAGTGTATGTTAGTTTGCAGTTGGATTCAACTTGTAATTGAAAATATACGGTAATGAAAAATTGGTCTGAGCAAACATTTTGACAAATTTAGGGTTCTGCATGGAAGATTTACTCATCATCACACTGAATGCATTTCATAGGAAGTTGTGAGCTAGGTATACAGTACAGCTCATGTACATACATACATGAATATCATAAAGTACATTGTAGATTGAAATTCATACAGATATATTTTTTTGCCATCTCCCACCAAGTCCTGTCTTTGATCTTAGGATGGTTCTTGTAATACAGTAATTGAGTGCATATTCAAAGAATTGATCAAAAATTCATTCACACTATACTGTCTGTAAGCAATATTCTTTTTCATTTTATATAATGCATGGCACCATGTTGAAAATAAATTTTGGGAAATAATGCTTTTTACTGCATGCCCCATATATTGATCAAATAGTTGAGATTCGTTCATTGCACAAATGATTAGAATGTGGCTTACACTGTAAGAGGCACATAACTGTTGTACCGTAAGTTAAAAAAGAGCTGAAACAGCATGCTTGTTACATACATGCCAACCATTACACTTCTGAAATAATCATTATGCATTTTTTCACCTAATTACATCTTACACTTGCCTGTATATGGATTACACTTTGGTATATTAAAAAATAAAAATGATGCAATAAAAAGTCCTATGCTTGTCAGTTTTGTTAACATCTCTTTAATCTCATTCATCATGTAAATCTGAGAATATTTGACATAAAGAATCCTGCTGGATAAGAAGAGCATAAGATATAAATTTGTCCATCCTAGATCTACATGTTCTTTCCTTATTTTTCTTTTTATAGCAACTGTATGACACATTTAAAAAAGAACAAAACAGATGGGTTTCTTTAATTTGACACTTAGCTTAACAGATTCGCTCTGGTGGCCTAGTGGTTTGAGCGTCTACCTCGGGTGCGGGAGGTTGTGGGTTTGATCCCTGACTGAGTATACCAAAGACTTATAAAAATTGTACCTACAGCTGCCTCACTAGGCGCTTAGTATTAAGAGGTTCATGTTAGGACTGGTCGGCCTGGTATCAGGATAATGTGACTGGGTGGGGCATCATGCTACATGTCTGTGGCATGATGCCCCAGTGCTAGACATTGTAGCGATATGGCTGACAGATTGTTAAAGCTATGTTAAAAATCCAAATTACACACACACACACTCATCTTATTGATAACATGTTGAGATAGTGGACCAGTCTATACTTTTAAAAGAAAATGATGCCTGATACGAAACAGGCTTTATCGATGTGACTCATGGATGTTATATGACTGAAAAATTTTAGAGGAGAGGGATCTTTTTAAACTTCAAAATATGACTGAGCAGTAAAAGGATTAAGAGTACTTTGAAAAGAAGAATTTGAGTGATGCAAGACAACATTCAGATTCAGAAGATCGTCATGCTCATTGCAGAATTTGTGGATTTGACTTTATGACCATTCAGCAAAAGTTGTTCATGTTGACTAGCTTAAGTGACTCCAGTATGTTTTGTGTTTGTATTCTGGTACTAATCCATATGGATTTTGCTCCTTTGTGACGATTTTTAATCAGCTGCATATCTGGGTATGTAACAAAATTAAATGTACATTTTTCATAGTGTTCTGTAATTATGGCATGTAATATATAGATCACGCTTTTTTGCCACTTATATTAGCAATAATTACACTTATACCTCCCTTGTTCATTAAATCATTAAACTCATTAAACTGCAAAAATTATGGAGACAGATACAGTGGTTGAATCTCGTGATACGGAAATACAGTTGAAATGTCTCTGCTGCCCATTTTATAACAAGATAAATATGCTTATGTTTGAGTTGTTTCCCTTTGGCCATACTTTGAAGAGTACCTGTATCTTCTGGTATTTTACATCTATTTTTTTGGGTAGAATGAATTTGCTGGATAAAATATGGAGCTTTAAAACAACATGAATTATTAGATTTAAGAGAAAATTGTATTTGTGCATAAATTTTACAAAAGCTCTTTGTTACTGTCACCACATTGTTAGCTTAATTTTGATCCAGAATTGCTGTTAGATCATTATAAATAATTCAGTTTGCACTGTTCCTAATTGATTGAATTCTGACATGGTGCAGGTCATATTTAGATCCCGAAATAGAAGATTTAATGGGGGTTTTGGGGGGATTTTTAAAAAAAATCTCACCCAACTAAAGATAAATAGATCACAAAATGAATTGTTCTGTATTGTTACATATAGAAAACTCAATGGGTTTTTTCCTCTATTTTAAAGTGTAAGGCTGCAATTTTAATTTTCTTCTTTTATTCAAATTCAGGAGTAAAATAAAGCTGTTATGAAAATATAGCTGTAATCAAAATAAGGAAATCAGGATACACCTTTTAAAATGTAAGTTCTCTGTTTTGGTAATTAATGTCTCTCAAAGAGGGGAGAAAGGACTCTTGTACATGTTTGATGCAGAAATACGGCTTTCTCCCATTATAATGTGCCTCTTCATAATATGATTCTGGATATAATGTGATACTGCTTTGGACCCCATGACCAAATCATACCAATGTGTAGCAATAATGGTTGAAAGAAAACATAAGACTATGATTCTAGTCTTACCTGTTCATTTCTTGTTCAAAACACCATTATTTAACAAATTTTGATAGTTCGCAGTATATCACAGTTCTGTATATTGCAATATTTTCAATATATAGCAGTTTTCAGTATAACACAGTTCAGTACATAATGTGGTTAGCAGTAATGGATCCTGGCTACCATGTTATAATGAGGGAGAGCTGCATTTGTTGTTTCAGTGGCCCCCCTCATGAACGCACCCCCTGACCAGCAGCCACCCACTTTTTACAGCCAGAATCTCTTGGCACTGACGAGTTTGGGTTCAAAAGTACCCCTCGAGAAAAGCTACCCCTCTAATATGACGAGTGGCCATCATATTAGTGCAAACTGTAAAATTTACCCCTCACTATTGACCACATTTTATTTTAATACCTGTCCAGAACCAATATTTAATTCATGCTGTAAGGTAAGCAATCTTTACTGTGTCTGTTTCCCAATGTTAGGTCTTTTGGTACATAAAGAAGTGTTGGCTAATGTACATGTACCACTAAGGTTAATATTATCTCATTATCTGTAGACACCAACATTAACTGGAAATGGGGTCAACAATGTTGTGATAGTTTTGGGCTTCACAAAGTGGTTGAGTTTTTGTGTATTACAACCAGACATAATTGTCAAGATCATAACACGGCCAGCATACACTAAATTTAGAGTTTGTGGATTAACTCGGAGGAATTAACCTTAAATAAACGGTACAAGACAAAAACCCAAAAGTTATGTGGAAGTATATGTATCACTTTATAAAGAAGACAATTTATCCACTCTACAAAAATTTCATTTGCATAATTAAACTGCAGTAGTGTACAATTTGCAACATAGGAATAAATCATTTCAAAACTTTAATATGTCATCACATAAATGGATAATTAATAATTTAGAAGAAAAGGTAAAATTATTTGACTTGGCAGCTATGCGGAGAGTTAAAAATTTCTTGACAAACATTTTTGGGGGGTAAGACTCTCATATGCATCTTAAGAGATAAGGAGAATATTCTGTAGTAGTGGGAAAATGTAGTAATTGAAAAGAGAATTATTTTAACTGCCAAGCAATGTATGTACCAAGGTATAAATGATGTTTTTGAGTAGTTTTGCATTGTGCAAGCCAACAATACACAACTAGCATTTCACACTTAGGAATAGGAATTATTAAGTTATGTTAACTTGAAACAAGTCTGTTCTTAAGACAAGAAAAACCTTTTAATAATTAATTTATACTTTTAAATGATGATATTCAGTGCTTTGAAGTTATATGTAGCTTTCTTACTATATACAGTAGTCCCCCTCTTTTACGGCCACCCCTTCTGCACCGGGAAAGTGGCCTTATAAGACGGGTGGCCTTTCCAGAGGTGGACTAATGTACGTAGTAAGAAAGCTACATTCTTCAAAGCATTTAATATCTTCGTTTAAAAGTAACATTAATTATTAAAAGGTTCTTCTTCATATAATAATAAACTTATTTCCACTAAATATGCATTAATAGTTCTTATTCTTGGCGTAAGCGTGTTATGCAAGTGTGTGTTGTTGTCATGCACATTGCAAAACCATTCAAGAACGTCATTTAAATCTTGGTACATACATAATTCTCTTTCCATTTGCTCCATTTTCCCACTGCTGCTGAATAACCTCCTTGTCGGTTACGATGTTGTTTATTCGAGCCTTTTCAACATAAAATTGTTTTATTCATGTCTTTTCTACCTAAAATTGTTCGGCAAGTCCCCCCCTCCCCACCGCACCCGATGTCGTAGAGTAGAATAACCGATTTTTTTCTAAAATAATTGTCTCCGTTTACGTGATGACATGTTAATGTTTGGTAATGATTTATTTGGATGTTGCTAACTGTATGCAATTTAATTATGCAGACGAAACTTTTGTAGAGCGGACAAAATGCCTTCTTCGTAAAGGAAGCGATAAATGTGTTGTCACATGATTTTTTGGTCTTTGTTTGGTATCCTGTTTTGTTCAAGGTTATTTTCTCTGTGTGTGCCTGTGTCTGCACAAAATCTATTTTTAGCCTATGCTGACCCTGTTATGATCTTGACAATTATGTCCAGTTGTAATCATCAATGTTGCCAACTACAAGACTGATAAAACAATTTTTCTGCATTTAAACAAAAAGCCATGTGTTTTTAAAGGCAGCGATCTTGTCACTTGATTCATTAGTCGCAGTCTGGTACCCTATTGTTTTTACATTTCTTTACACTAAAAGAGAGAAGCCAAAACGGCTTCGATATGTACGCAGATATAACCTTAACAATAGCACCTCGCGGCCGTTAGGATTTGTAAACTTTGGAATTATTTTCAGTAGTGATAGCCACTAATTATGAAAGTGAACAAGCTCAACACCTTACTAAGGGAAGCCATAACGGATATCAAACCATTTTCCCGCTGACTTGTATATTGTACATCAATACCGCCACTTCTCAGCTGTTACTACTGTTCAGTAATTGTAATCGTAACAATTATCAGAGTGACTAAACTGGACATCTCATGATAACACAGCAGTAAGGCTGATCAGATTACGTGTACTTACCTTTTTGTATGGAATAAAATTTGAGTCTTACTCAGCTTTATGGGATAAATGTGGCTTTTCGTGAGGGGTAAATGATGTAATATTAACCTTGGTGGTACGTGTACTTTAGTCAACACTTCTGTCAGTAACGAAAACCTGACATCAGGAAACAGAAATTGGATTACTTAACACACGTTATGAATAAAATACTGGTTCTGGATACATATTACAAAATGAAATGCAGCTGCTTGTGAGGGGTAAATTTTATATTTTTGCACTAATATGCTGGCCGCTGGTTGTGTTAGCGGGGTGGCCTTTCGTGAGGGGTACTTTTGAACACAAACTCGTCGGTGCCGATGGATTCTGACTGTAAGGAGCGGGTGGCCGCTGGTCAGGGGGTCCGTTCAAGAGGGGGACTACTGTACACCAAACAGATCTCACAAATATAGTCTCCCTTGGAGAGGCTACCTGTCTTTGCGGTCACTTTCTCAGTGCAGAAGGAGTGGCCATATAAAAGGGGGACCACAGTAATTAAATAGCTGTTGTTTATATACATTTCTTTACATGTTGATCGATTTAGGGGCAGTTGGTCTTAAATGAAAATGGTGCTGCCAGGACAGCCTTATTGTTACTCCTTCCTAATGGATGTCTTATCAGTAGCTGGTTTTCACTAAAAGACTTCTTAAGATGTCTACTTGGGCATAAATGGAAAGGGTGATGATCTGACATCCAGTAGAGTCACCATAGTAGAAGGCCGATAAATCAGCCCCTCCCCCATGATAATATTGATTTCAGTTTATGGGGCTGTTATCACCTGTTCATTAAAACATGCAAAGTCTGCAGACACTTTTGGCTGCACACACTGGTGTACATTTCATACGTTTGCCAGTATTTCTCACTTTTCATTTTGAATTTGAATTTTGCACTCGATATGGCTGTTACCAGTTACCAGTATGTCTAAATTGTACGCAGGTCTGTTCTGGAAAGATTTGCAGGCAGAAAAATTGCACATTTTAATGAACAGGTGACATCAGACCCACATATCAACCATCAATATCAACACAGATTTGGGAGGATGATTTATCGGACTACCATAGCAGCTGTCTTGAAAATCTGACTAATACAACACCTAAACAGAAAGTCATATCAGCATGGGGTTTTTACCAGATGAATTCTTATGGTGACTTGCTGGTCTTATAAAATTGAGCCAATCTGATATCCAGTATAGCCACCATACTCGTAGTGGCCATATTTGAAAATCTTGTAGCTACTCCGACGAGATGGAAAATAATGTATATATTGGGTTTTACCTGAACACCTCTGATGATGTCTAGTTTATAATTATTGAAAAGGTGCCAATCTGACAATTCATTATAGCTACCATGGCAGCCAACTTGAAAATCTTGTTATTGATATTCTTCCTAAGTGGAAAGCTTTATTGAAATGGGGTTTCCACCAGAAGAATAATTATGATATCTGGTTGGTCTTGAAGGAAAATCATGCTGGTCTGACCTCAGAATTGGCCATTACAATTAACATATTGAAAATCTTTTCACTAATTCTCCTGATTGGATGATCATATCAACATGGAGTTTCCACAAAATTATTCTAATGGTGTGTAGTTTGTCCTAAATAAAACTGTGCTGATTTTACATTCAATATGGCCACAATATTGGCCAATTTGAAAATTTTGTCTCTCATGAATGTCAGAGATGGCTTCAGGACTGCTTTTAAAATGACGAAATCTTATCTTGAATTCATATAAATTCTTTCATGAATGCAACAGTTGCTTTGAGGGACTTGTTTGGCATAGTAGGCACTCCCAAAATAGAGAAGAAAAACAAAGAGTGGACATCTTTGTTCATACAGTGTATGTAGTTTAATATGAATGCATTTTGAAGTGCATTTAATATGCATGACAACTTCTTTTCCATGCTGCCAATCTGATTGGGGACTTTGCTGTTGGAATTTTTGGCACTAGTTTATGAATAAGTACATTTCCATATAAATGTGTATGTATTTTCAAGGAATTTAAACCCTGATCTGCCATTGCATAATAGGTTGGCAGATCAGAGTTTATTGTTTATTTTATTGATTGAACATAACGAAACTGCATAGACTCCGATTTACTGGCACATTATGCAGTGGCAAGTCAGGGTCTGTGTCTGTTCTATACTGATTAGTCCAGACAAACTGCAAATATCTAGATCTGCTGGTGCATAATGTGTCGTTTGCAATTGGATTTAGCATGTACACAAGTACAATATATATACCATAATTAATGTTTGTAATTTGAATGCATTTAATAACCTGTCTGCTGTGGCAGGCTGAATGTCCGATGTTGTTACCAGAAGAGATGCTGCCTGATCACTGTACACAATGTCTAATCAGAATACATCTGTTTACAGAGTAAAGCAAATTCACAATGTTTTGTTTTAATGTACTTGGGTTATAAGATAGGCCATGTTGTAGAATAAGGTTTCTCCATCCCCACTCTCCTTTCTTATAACTTACAATACACTTGTGGCTTTTATTAGAATTAAAACACTGTTTTACTCCCAAATTATGTTCATTTACTATGGAAAATGGATGTTACTGCCTCAAAGATGTTTGGTGTAGATGGGTCCTTTTGTTTACAAATTTGTGTCTTGCTAATATAGCATGTCTCAGAAGCAGTTCATTGCTGGAAGCAGTTCATTGCTGTTCCTTTACCTTAAAAGCAGCAGTAAATTTTGTCTAATCAATTTTCAAGTTGTCATGATTATGAACAGTTAGAAAGTCTTATCTGAACTGTTCTTGTGACACCTGTTTAGTTTTAGCTAAGCAGAAGTTAGGATGTGATAGGTGGACAATAATAACCAGTGTGATAAAATGGGCGGGGGGGGGGGACACAGGTTCATTTCAGATCAGCAAGGCAGTTTAGAGATTTTGGGTTCAGTTAAATGTACTCATACTATGATGCTGCCATGTTGTTCGCTGTAGGGTTTATATAAAATAACTCAATTCCTCTACATATACATCTCCATGTCAGCAAACATTTCACTATAATCTATCTCTCCTCAGTTGCTCAATGGTCAGCATGCCAGACTTGTGACCCAAAAGAGGTGGGTCTGAAAGGTGCTGGTTAACATGCCAGACTCATGACACACAAGAGGTGGGTCTGAATGGTGTTTTGTTTTCATCAGCCTGGGTTGGCTTCTGTGATGCTTAATTGGAGGACAGCACCTTATGTAACTCCTGCAGAATGCTAAGCAAATCTGTCTATAGTAATTTCTAAATATATCTCTAACAAAGCTGTTCATAGCTATTTCCATGCAGAATGTTGATTTATATTGTTTGTTGGTCATTGATGGCTGATATAAATCTTTATGGTAAATTCCAATATTTATATGAGCAAGACTGTACAATGAATGCCATCATCTGTCATTCAAGTGAGCAGTACAAAGTCAATTAAATGTCAAGATAATTGTGTAAGATACATATTATGGTCAATGAAGATGAAATGCAGCCTCTCTTAATCAGATGCCGTATATAGTCACAAGTTAGTTCCAGCTGCTAACAACATAGACCCTGACCTTAATGTGCTGGCATATCAGGGTATATGTTGTTTGTTCTAATGATTACTCCAGACAGACTGCATAGACTCAGATCTACTGGCTTATTATGTGATGGCAGATCTGGATTTCAGTAGTTTGCAATTTGACATAACTTATAAGGGAGTATATATATAGTACATGTATTTACTAATGGGATGGAATAATTTAAGTGGAGCAAGAGAAGCGGGTGTTAAAGAGAAATTTAAGCTGCATTCCCTCACAAAGAAAAATTAAAACAGATCAAAGCATTTCATGATTTTTGGGGTTTCACAGTAAAAAATGACAAAATAATAGATTGCAGAAATGAAAAACTTATTTGTTTAAATGGGAGAAATCTTAAAATCAGTCAACATCGTCATGCATCAAGATGACATGTATTTAGCTTGCAATATATACCCGCTTATAAGTTTAGTCAAACTGCAGACAACAAAGATCCTGATCTGCTGTAGCATAATGCATCTGTGGATCAGGGACTTGTTGTTTGTTCTACTGATTAATCCTTACAAACTGCACAGACCCAGATCTGCTGGCACATAATGCACTGGAAGATCTGGGTCTGTGCAGTTTTCTTTTGGACTTGTCTTATAATTGAGTATGTATGGTAGGTTATTTCAGTTATATTGTACTCCTGTATGCATAATACAGCCCACTTATTATTTTTTTTATCTCTGGGAATGACAAATCACTGTGTGAAGTGCATGTCATCACTGTCCCAGAGTGTTGATGTCAGACCATTTGCCCCAAACCCAGGACTTTTCTACCTCAGAAATTATCACAGTCCCTGTCAAAAGCCAAAACATGCACCTAAAGTTTTTACTTGAAGACAACATCTTGGAGGTTGCACTATAATTGCATTTATCATTTTAACCTCCCAGATGATATTTTCTTAAGGAAAGTCGTTGAAAATTTGTTACTCTTTATTTTTGATGTTCACATTATAAACATAGAGCAAGTAAATGAAATTTAGAAAAAAATCATGCTTATGCAAATAGTTTTTTCAAAGTTTATGAAAATAACCATATTTTCCATGTGTTGACTGCTGTTGAATGGCAGAAATAAAAAGGACCAATGATATGAAAGTATGATAGGAATAATCCAAATGGTTCACTGCATCACAAGGTTTGGCTTGTGTTCACAGCTGTGCCATATGTACATAGCTAAGAATTTTGTTGGAGAGAAAGAGTTTATAAAAATTGAACATTTACAATATGTACTCGCTTATAAGTCAACTCAAACTGTTACAACAAAGATCCTGACCTGCTATAGTATAATGCACCTGCAGATCATTGTCTGTGTTGTTTAATCTTCTGATTATTCATATCAAACTGCACTGACTCAGATATGCTGGCATATAATGTGATGGCAGATCTGAGTTTGTGCAGTTTGCAGATGGACTTGGAAGGGAGTATATATGGTAACCATACAGCTTATCTCTAGTGGTGTTTGCTTTACATTGAAGTGCACCTTTTGCATCCACAAGGGCACAAATTTGTGACGATTTCTAACTTGTGTAAAATTAAAAAGACTGCTTTTATTGGTACATCCATACATTGTTGATGAAAATGGATGACTCGTGTTTTATCTAATCCAGAAATTCAAAGCATTAGTTGATATTTTAGTTTCCGTATGAGGAATGTCTGAATAGGAAGTAAATATTTTGGTCTGTTTGACATGGAAATACTGTAACTAAGTTTTTCAGGTGCATAGTGCATGTAGCTATTGTAAACATACCAACCTTATGACATCACAGACAGTGTGGCTGACAAGGACTGGTAATAGGGTAATTTCAAGTGATTTATTTTGTATACAAAAACAATAAATTTTACATTCTGGTATCAAGTTCACATAAAACTTTCTCCTACATATTAATTTAATAAATAACATGCAACATGGACTTTCTCTTTAATCTATCTATTCTGGTTTTTGAGCTTGGATTGTAGAATCCTGGGGTTAACAAAATACAAAGATATTTGCATGTTGGGTCCAAAGTAAGTAGATACTGGAGTAAAATTAATGTCAACATCATTGAGTAAAATGTGATTACAGATGGTCATTACATGAGCAAGAATTGTTCTGTAAGCTTGATTTTATCTGTGTACACTGGATAACCTGTCAGCTGTGGCCTGAATGGGTAACTTTGTAGTGAGTGCTATTTTTAGACCTTTCAGGTGATGTAAGCACAATATGGTACCTACTGTCAGAAGCAGACACTATTTAAGTTGGCCAAGAAAGATTTTAATGGTAAAAACACATCTGAAATTACTTGAATATGATCTGTGATTAAGAAATTGTGATAAGAATTTGCAGAAGGTGGTTCACAGAAAGAAAGAAACAAAGAAGAGGAGATAAAAACTGATGAGCAAAACTGGTGATGATGTACTTTCTTGGGTTTTTTGTTTTATTTGTTACAATTATTGTCAATTCCTGACAATCTTTTCATGACCTGAGTGTAGCTTTGAATGATTCCTTCAGTGTTAATATATCTAAAAGCACTGTCAAAAAGTTAGAGTTCAGGACTCACAAGATAACACTGAAAGGAAGCAAACACATTTAACAGAAGAATGTGCATCATGCATTGCATGGTGTAAACAGAGGCATAACTGAACAGTTGAGGTTGTCATTGTTGTGGGTTTAACGCCATTTTTTAGCACATGATAGGCTATACATGGTGGACAGTATAAATGGTGGAGGGAAAAGCCAGAAAAAAAACTGGTAAAAACCACTAATCCATGGGAAGCTACTGGCAAGCTTTCTGACATAGCCACATTGGCCAAACTTGAGGCTGAAACTCACAGAGAGAGGTGAGATGGCAATGATCAGTAAAACAAAGCACTTTAGACCACTTGGCCACTTATGGCGCCAAACAGAGAACCAGTGGTAAAGAATATTGTTAGTGATGAATCTAATGTTGTTTTGCACAAAGATCTAAAGCAGAGGTTGGCAACCTATGGCATTCATGCATGTCACAAGGTGGCACATCAAGAGGTTTTGTGTGGCATGCGAAGGGCAGCCAAAAATCTCGATTTTAACTGTTACTGTCTTACTGGTGACATGCACTTGTTCATTTTGTAATTAATCTGGAAAAAAGTGGCATGCTATGTAAAATAGGTTGCTGATCCTTGATCTGAAATGTACATTTTGGAAGAGCTTGATAAGGAATGGCAATAAGTTTATTTAGGCCTGTATGATGACAGTCCATTCAAGAATGTTTCACCAATGTTTCTAAGGTGCATTACCTGCAATGGTGTTGGAATCTGACCCCATTTGGAGAAAAGTTTACTCTGACAGGTTATCTGCAACAGTGTTGGAAATCTGACCCCATTTGGGGATAAAGTTTGCTCTCACAAGTTACCTGCAACACTGTTGGAAATCTGACCCCATTTAGGGGAAAAGTTTACTCTGACAAGTTTATCAGCATCTATGATGAAAATTTGTGGACATTTATTGCAAAAGAACTGCAAATGGGGAATTGTCCTTCCAGCAGGATTATTGTCTAGTCCAAGTTATTAGGAGGACCAAACAGTGGATAATTAAATATTTTTGATAATATATGGCAAATAATTAAATCATAGCATGAAAACAGATTACATGAATTTAAACCTTAGGTTGATTTGTTCTTGACATATGGGTCTCTCTCAAGGAGTTCTATACTAAAGGACTTTATGACTCCATTCCTAACTGATTACAAGCTATGATAAAATCCAAAGGATTAATTACCCAGTATTAGATGCGTAAATGCCAGTTTTTTTAAAAAAAAATAATAAATTGTCAGAAGTTGTTTAGAATAGCAATGTTGTTAGTGTACTTCCTATGACATTACCGTAATTGGCTTTTAATGGTATCTGCATCTTACACAACAATGTTATTGAGTGGTAGAAGGAGACCGATTATTACAATATTATGGTTCTCAATTTTTGTTGCTGATCCTGAATAAGTACAATTATTGTGACAGGGGACATTGATTTTTCATCGAATGGCACGCCATGCAGTCTGTTTCATTTAACATGGTCAAATTCTCATTTTATATGATGCCAAAGTATATGGTTCTTTATGTAATCCAGCTGAAATTGTATTTGTATTGCTATAAAGCAAATTTTAAAAAATTGCAACTTTATTTGAAATAATATTACCATATATACTCACTTATGAGTCCAACTGCAAACTGCACAGACTCCGATCTGCCATCACATAATGCGCCGTTAGATCTGGGTCTATGCAGTCTGTTAGGAATAATCAGTAAAACAAATAGCATAGACACAGATCTGCAGGTGCATTATGCTCTGGCAGATCAGGATCTTTGTTGTTTGCAGTTTGAGTGTACACGTATATGGTATGAAACAGTTATAGACTTCTTTCAATAAAGTATCATGAAACAGTAAATTGATTGTATTGATGATACTGAACAATCTGAGGTTTAGTGGTTCACATAACTTCATATTAACTTCCCTATCTGCTTTGCATGATGGACAAATGGTTGATTTTTTTTTTAAAAATGAGCCCTTATTTACATGAGCACAATGTGACAGTATGGTTCAATTATATATCTTATGGACATGCTCAGACCAATCTAACATAGTTTTTAAAACATAATCATGATGAAAATGACCTGAAACACAATTTTTTTTTACTTATTCATTTGATTAAACACCTATTGACAGTCTTTATGAACCAGTGTACACTCTGATACTGTTATACTGTTAAAAATTTGCTTTGTCAAAGGAATTTGTTTCCTTACTCGACATAGAGGTCAAGAAAGCAATTTTGATGATGTATGGCATGTACTCACTTATAAGTTGAGTCAAACTGCAAACAACAAAGATCTTGATCGCATAATGCACCTGCAGATTATGGTCTATGTTGTGTATTCTGCTGATTATTCCAAACAAACTGCACAGACCCATGTCTGCTGTTGCATTATGTGACAGCAGCTCTGGCTCTTTGCAATTTGCAGTTTGACTTATTGTATAAGTGAGTATAAATGGTACCCATTGTTTGCCATGCAGATGCTTGTGAGGTTATTTCTATCAGGTGCTTGTTAAAGACTTAATTTTTGTTGCAGATTAATTAATTGCATGACCTTAGAATCAAAATGTTTTGATGTGGTATAACAGATGATACATCGTATATTCTTACTATTATTTCTTTAGCAAACTTTGTGATGTGTCTCAGTTCCCAGTATTTTTTTTTTTCCATAAAAACCATATACATGAAAATATGAAATCCTTGACAAATCATTTGGACTCCTTGCAGAAATTTTGGCATGTTTTGGGAGGATGTAGATAGTTCCATCTTCTTCACACACAGTCCGCCATCCCCTGTATATAATAGCAGTAAATTTTATGTACTTTATGTTGCAGTTATACCTAGGGTCCCAAGGGCAGGGGACATGAATCCCCTTACTCTCCAAGTTTTTGGGGGAAACAACATTTTAAAGGGACAAAGGACAATTGTAGTACAGAATTTACTAGTGGTGCCAAAAATTTAGATGGCCATATTTGCTTTGACAGTTTTGCCACCCTAATTTTGTCATCTGCACTGTATTGTAACATTTTCCTTACATTATTGCAAATGTTTTATCTGGTTAACCATGGAATTTTCTATTCCAAATCTTGCTGTCGTTAACTTTAGTGTAAGCTCATTATCTGCAAGCATTTATTGTAATAAATATCCATGTTTTCTTAATTACACTTTTCAGATTAATCACTCGTTCATTAACTGACAAATTGTGTATCTGCATAAATTTAGTCTTTTTTATTCATTGATGCAGTCTCAAAATAAGTTAATTCTTATTTGCTCTAGGGGTGACCACAACTTCAGAAAGACATTATGCTAGTGGCTGTCAAAGACTACCACAAACCTGAATGATCATACGTTATTTTAAAATAGATATTCTTTGCCATCTTAAAGTTTTATCACCTTTAGCATCTTTGGCCATTACTTGGGCCAACACTTGACATGGATGGACAAACAGTAAAGAAAAGTTATTGCCTTTTGTGTTAATTTTTTTCTGAGAAAAGAGTGCCCCCATGGGCACCATGTCAAACTTTAGGGCACATAAGGAAATAAATTGCAGGACCTACAATAGGAATCCTTTAAAATAATCATTTTTTTAGTAGATCATGTAAAATTCGTTTTTAGTTGGAAAAGTTCATGATGTTTGAAGAAGATATTAAATAAAAAGACTGACTTTATGTTACTGACTACAGTAGTTTGTCAAGAAAGTAGACAGTTCTCTTCAGATTTAAAAAGAAAATCTATATTATTTCTTATAGTCAATTGCTCTGTTTAAAAATCTAGGTTTATTATAATGAAATTAATTGTCTTTAATCTTGTCATTCTGTGCTTTTTTTGTTGTCTGCAGTCTTTTTGAAATCTTTTAATATAATTGTGATACAGAAAATGTTTTCATTAAAGATTTTTCGAAGAGGAAATCAAAAAGTCGTTTTCAACCTAATTTTCTAAAATGGTGCAAGGTCATGGTTTAAAGTACCATATATTCTTGCATGTAAGTTTTGTTTAATTGCAAGCAACATAGACCCTGATCTATGATCACATAATGGGCTGGTAATGCAGTATTTGTGCTTTTTGTTCTACTACTTATTCATGACAAATTGCATAAACCTAGATCTACCATTGCATTATGTGATGGCAGATTTGGGTCTGTGCAGTTTGCAGTTGGATCCGACTCATAAGCAAGTACAGACGGGGTAACACACACCAGACAAATGATTTTTCATACACAAATGATAGAAATAAGGTAGCTTACTTTTTAATTCATGTACTGCACTTTGGTAAAATGTAGGTCAGAGTTACCAGAAAGTTGTAAAATAATTTGAAGTAGTAATTTAGGACATGATTGATGACCAGCCATTTTTAAAATAATTAAAGGGCAGAATTGTTGCAACTTCAGATGAGCCATGCCCGCCCCAGAATCCATCTAGAGAGGAGGAAGAGGAGGAACATATGGGAGAAATAGAATCAAAAGCAAGTACAGAAAGGTAGGCAACTCTCAAACATACAAGATACAGACCCTGTATTGGGTAATTTACCAAATCTACATTTCATTTGCATTCCATTCATATTTGCGTTTTAACTTTCATCTTGTCATTTTTTTTTTTGTTTATGGTCTTGGAAGTGCATTTGGTTTTGTGTTTTTCACTTTGATTAATCATTTCCTTTAATTTTTGCTTGTTTAGAATGCATTTGCCATTCAGGATTTATATTTTTTTTATAGTAATCAATGGAAAGAACTACTGCTTTTACCTGTTGCCTCTTAAAGTGTTCTGTAAACAACACAGAATGGATAAAATTCAAAAGACAGTTTTCAATTTACAGTATATAAAAATATAAGCACAGTAAATGTACAATTTCATTCAGATCAAAATTGCACAGATACAGCTGCCAGTGATGATGTCGTCATATCTGTGGTGATTGTTAAAACAATTTCATGGCATGTAAATAGTAAAGAGTGAAGAATCTGATCCCAGGTTATCATGCAGTAGGCTTTTGATAGTTGAAATTTAGTTGCAGCCCAAAGTTAAGGTAGTTAGATATTCAAATACATTCATATTTCATTTTCATTTATCATTTATTGTCCTGAGTTTGCATTTGCATTATCCTTTTCCTTCTCCTTCATGACCCTGTGTGGCCAAGTGGTCTAAGGTGCTCACAGATCATTGACATCTCTTCTGATCTGATGTCTCTTCTGTCCGCATGGGTTAGAGTCTTGGCTTGGGCTGTGTGTGTGAGAAAGCTTGCCAATAGCTTCCTGTGGGTTGGTGGTTCTTCCTGAGGTTTTCCCGGTTTCATCCTCCAACAAATATCCTGGCTACCATGTATAGCCTATCATGTGCTAAAATATGGTGTAAAACCCACAAAACCTGAAAACCAAAGCTTTTTCTTGATATTGGATTCCTCATTTCAGTTGCATTCATTTTGCATTTCATTTGCATTCATTCTGAATCCTGTTTGCATTCAGTTTTTGATTCACCAGAAGCATTACCCATTTCAGGGTCAGTAATATACTTCAAGCTTGTCATTGTTGTTCTAGATGTTTTTTCTTCTTTTATTTTTGCCAGGGAGTGACTTTGTGCAGCATGGAATGAAAGTTTTGGTTTAGCAAAGGACATTCAATTGATTTC
This sequence comes from Megalonaias nervosa, assembly GCA_016617855.1. Classification (NCBI taxonomy): domain Eukaryota; kingdom Metazoa; phylum Mollusca; class Bivalvia; order Unionida; family Unionidae; genus Megalonaias; species Megalonaias nervosa. Next base: position 33,436 of record JAECUM010000393.1, on the reverse strand, counting down.
ATCAATATGTAGTGTGAAATATATATAAGTCAAATTTCCTTATTATTTGTTTAGGCTTTTTTGCCATTGGTAATAAATAAAATTCTTAAAATTGCAATTCATTTTTAGACAGAAGGAGATTTGTCATTGATGACGTATTTAAAATCCAGATTTTCTGCATTATTATTGAGAAATTCTATGGTTATAGTGTTCACATGAAATTTATTAGACATGGTTAATGATAATACCCAAATAAACCTAATGTTTCCATTTACCATAAACACAATGCTAGTACATAATGAAAAAGAGAAACTGTTGTTAAAACACATTACCAGTTCTTCAAATTGATCTTAAATTTGCTTTTATACCCAATCAAAACAGTGGTAGGAACATATAGTGGAACTCAAGTTGATCCATCTGTTCCTGCATCCATCCATCCACATGGTTAAGGTTTGTGTTTAGGTCGTTTCAGGCACTGTTAGGATATCCTTGTTCCATGGATACATTTGTAGTCCAGTGGTAACTCCCCATGTTCTAAAAAGTTGCAAACTAAAAAGAAGAATATGAGAAAGTTTGTCCAAGATGACTACAGGTAGCTATACCAAATCATCACATTTAAGCCTAAAGAAGCTTTTGACTCCGTTTCTTCCTTTTAAGTCTATCACAAGGTGTAGCGTATTACGTTGTGATGTAGTCTGTCAATCAGTCTTTCTGTTACCAGTTTGGTTTCCGCTCAATAATTTTGAGTTGTCCAACATCAGCAGTTACTAAACTTTGTTGATAGCTTGTACTTCGAGTGAGGAAGAACCGTATGGATTTCAGGATAAAAAGCTCAAGGCCAAGGTCACTCTGGTTGAATGAAGAAACATAGTTTTTGCACAATAATTGGAGTTCTCCACCATCAACAGGTAACAGATTTTGTGGAGACCTTGTACGGCATAGGTAAGGTAAAACCCATTTGACTTTTCTTGGAAGGTCAAGGTTACCATGACTGAAAGAAGAAAAATGGTTTCTGCACACTAACTTGGGTTGTCCACTATCTAGAGTTATCAGTCTTCCTGATGACTTGTACTTGGGGTAAGGAAGAATCCTTTTGATTTTGGGATATACAGGTCAAGGTGACCATGACTGAGAGAAGAAAAATTGTTTCCACTCTAAAACTCTAGTTCTACACCATATACAGTTACCATAATTTGTGGATGGCTTACACTTGGAATAAGAAAGAATCATCTTGATTTTGGGGTCAATAGATCAAAGGTCTTTGTTGCTGGCTGAAGGAAGAAAAATGGTGTCCACACATTAACACAGGTTACACAAGTTTATCATCTTAACAGGATGGAATGGCATACCCAGAAAACCCCAATAGATCAAAAAAATTATGCCAAAAGTATGAAAGTGCTCAATTGAATAATACTTGTCATAGGACCTTTATATATGTCAGATGATGCAGTTATTGGGCTTGGTTTGCTTGTTTTTTTAAATTTTCATCAGATAAATTCAGATGTACTTTATGTAAATGGGATGTCTTTCAAAAATTGATTTCAGTTATGAGAAAATTTATGACATTTCAGAGTATTAATTGTTGTTGGTATTATTTGTTACAAATACAATTCTCTTCTGTTGTAGAAATGTGACTGTAGAACCCATTGCCCCTATAACAGTGAAAGATGAGGTAATTTCTTCTTCTTCTCATTATTACTATTTCTTCTTACTACTACTACACCTCTCTCTCCATAACTCACACACAGTGGGGTCCCTAAACATAGACCGCACTATAAACTGGACCTCCTTAACAATATAAAATGATACTATACTCACTGGACATCGAGAAAACCGTGGGGGGGGTGGGGGTGCGGGGAAGTGGAACAAACTGGTCTATTTGATGGCTGAATACTCGTTTTAAAACTGAGTTGGGAATAATTGTCAATAAAGCCCTTTTTCTAATGAAGCTATTTGTTTTTATGTACAAATGACCTTTATTTTCAAGATGTCCCATTGCTGAGAGATCATTAACATTAATCCAGCTGGTTTTAACACCCTTCATGTGTATGTGAAACCACTGTGCATTACATCACTGCTTTATTGTGTTGTTGAGTAGTATGGTTCTCTGATCCTTCTACTCCCTGCTTTGCTCTCTACTCTTGTGGAATGCAACACAAGGAACATGGTAAGCAGGGAGCCAGACTAGTTATTGATTCAAATTCACAATGAAACAAGATTCCTTTTATTAGAAAAGGGAACATTTAGTTCATGAAACAGCCGTCATTATTGAAAGTCAATTTTTTTAAATTGCTCTGTAATAAAATATTAATGCCATGATTTAATTGCAAGTAATAGTGAAACTTCTTTTCATCCACAAGGAAATCTTCAAGTGCCAATTCAGGAATTACAAATTAACTATTAACTCTGAAACTAGTATTTCATAAATAAAACATATCTGCGATACAGAATTTTACGTCATCAGGTTGTCTCGCTATTGTTGATCTCATCTGTGTATGAATATGCTAAATTAAGGTAGTTTAACTGTATTACGTTCACCCAGAAGATTGTAACAGTGTTCGAATGATAGCTTGAAATGAGTTGACCTGACACTAGACCAGGGCCTCTAGCTCTTGCGCAGGTTAGATTTACATGCCTTTTAACTTATAAGTTAGTCCACCCCCTTTATTTGATAAAAGACATAATTAATGTGGTAATACAAGATGGTTAGCTTTTAATTCAGTGCAACAATATAACAAGTACTTATGCATATTAGGTATCAAAATACAGTTGGAACTTAATAAGGTTCTCACAGAAACGCATGTGGACATCTCTGTTACGGTAGATTGACATATTTCATGTTTGAATGAAACAGGGCACATTGTATTTATGATCATTATACTTTAACCAGGCTAAAAGATAACTAAAGAATGCATTTCACTTGATAAAAAGACTTATTTAATTGGTACTTATTTATTAAAGTGCTGCCTCATGTAGGCATTAGTGACAATTTCATGGATCAAAATTTTGTTGCATAGTGTTATGTATGGCGTACCAAGAATGTTGTTTGGAAAGAAATTTTAACAAAATACATGACTTCTTATTAAAAGTTACCAATTTCATAATGTTGATTCAAGTTTCCAGGTCATACTGTTTTTGACGATAAAATGAGTGATATATCAAGGTTTCAGTTACCAATTTTGACTGATTTTCTTCATGTTCAGCAAATAGGGGTCAAATTTTTGGTACTTTCTAATAAAAAATAAAATGGGATTCACAACTGACCCCACGTTATAAGCAGGTTTGCGACTTATCAGTGCGTGAGTTATTGAGGGAGTAGTGTACTACTTCTAGAAGAATTGCACATATTAGATTCAAGATGAGTTCTTTAATGAAATATGAAGACCCAATCCAGTTTACAGGTTGTATACATTTGCTGTGTTCACAGTACATTAGTACAGTAATTGATGTACTGTTTATTTGCTTGTTCTATGATTTTAAGAATGTTTCCAAAAATTGTCCTTTTCAAGTTGTAAAGTGTTCCAGTAAGTATAAAATATTATATGTTGCCCCATTGCTCAAAAGATTACATGTAATATTCCAATAATTCTTGGACAGTTAACCTTCCTGTTCATTTTTAGTGAGAAATGAAACTTAATTAGCAAACTTCTGATATGTATTCTGCCCATATCTATTTTTTACATTATTCCTTTTTATGAACGTTGGCTGTCTTCCATGAAAAAGAATATGAGTACTATATTTTTCTTTTCATAATAAAATGGTTATCCACCAGTTATTAAGAGATTGTGAAATTTTAGCTCGACTTGAAATAGTTATGTCACTGGACATTTCCTTGGACAAGTAATTGTTAATTGGATTACACTGTGTAAACTATTGTATCCAAAAATACATATGGTTCAGAATGATGGACAGGGCTATACTATCATTTGCCATACCTATCCTTGAATGTTTTTCATTTTCTCATCATTTGGATTATAGTCGGCACAATATAGACATCAATGGGTTCATGCTTATACTTGCAAAATGATTACTATGTGGGTTTTGTTAATAGCTTGGTCATAACTGCACAGTACTGAGGTATGCAGAGTTCTAAAAAAAATGGATTTCATACAGTATGTCCAATGTGTTAGAGTACAAGACATATTATTGCCCCAGTTAATAATGCTCGTTTGAAATCAAGAGTAATACATTCTATAGTTTTTAATACGTTCTGGGGTTTTACTGCATGTTCACTGTATGAGTGTATGAGAAACATATTGTTGGCCCAGTTAATAATGCTCATTTGAAGTTACAAGTAATACATTCTGGGGTTTGTACAGGATGTTCACTGTATGAGTATATGAGAAACACATTGTTGCCCCAGTTAATAATGCTCATTTGAAGTCAAAAGTAATACATTCTGGGGTTTAATGAGTCTCAGGCAACACATTTGTGACATGTTTACCATACATGAAATTATTCTGATTTTTAATTTTTTGTTACAGATATCTTAAAAAGATATTTAATGGCTTTAGCCAAATAAAATTGTATTAGATTCAGCTGTACAATTCACCAGCTGCTGCATAGATTTTGGAATTACTGTATGAAGCCAAAAGACTGCAGTGGGAGCAGGGCATGTATTTATGTGTCAGTCTTCATTAGAGAGAGCTTTGGAGAGTGGGTCTTGAAAGAACATTTTACACTCTGTGTTATAAACAGTTAATATGAACTGAACATTAGTCTGGCTGAAAAACATATTGGTATATAGCTGAAAGCACATTAAACTTGCAAACCCCGAAATAATCAACACACATTAGTGAACAAGTTGAAATATAATAACTCTACTAATGCTTGTTTCCAATTCATAGTTCTGTGAATTTCACTGTAATCAATGAATCCATTTCAACTTGCTTGCTTCAAACATCACAGGAGTGGAAATAAGATGGTCATTAATGGTGTTCAGCAAGGGTATCCACTGTTGATCAGTGTTTTTCAAATGGAGTTATCTCACCTTTTATCATTCAATTTAACCATAGGAATGACATGGCATATCAGATCTTGTTATTTTGCTACTGATCCTGAAGGATGGTCATGTTAACATGGGTTTTCTAGTGAAGACTTCTTGTAATGTCTTGTTGGACTTGATTGAAAATTGAATCGAATGTTCAGCATGCGTAATATGGCAGTTATCTTGAAAATCTTGTTATTGCATGTTATATCACCATGATGTATAGTTGGTTTTAAATGAAAATGCCATCCATCTTAAAATGCTATTCCTTTGGAATGAATGATCAATGGAGGTTTTTACCAAAGACATCTTATGGTGTCTTGTTGGTCTTAAGTAAAAATGATGCCAATCTGACATCCAGTATGGTTGCCATCAGGAAAAATATTGTAGTGCTGCTCCTGGTGAATGGAAAGTGTTATTGATCATAGAGTTTTCACCAGAAGACTTCTTATCATGTATGTATCTGATCAGACAGCCAATATGCCACAATTTTAAAAATAATTTTATTGCTACTCCACCCCAGTGAATGGTGATGTCAGCATGGGGTTTTCACCAAAAGATTTTTGTGATCTCTAGTTGGTCCTAAATGAAGGAAACGATGCTTGTCTAACATGTAATATGTCTGCCATTGTGCCCAGTTTGAAAATCTTATTGATGCTTGTCAAATGGATGGTCATATCAACATCAGATTTTTTCTGCATGTAAGACTTCTTATGATGTCTATCTTGTCTTAAATGAAAATGGTGCTTTGACATCAGTTTGTCGATCACATGAGCCATCGTATGATTAATGTTATTCATGAATGGATGGTGTTATTAACATGGAAGTTTCACTAATGGACTTCTTAACATGTCTATTTGGGCCTGGATCAAAATTGTTCCCATTGGACATCCAGCATGGCCACTTTGGTGTCCATCTTGAAAATCTTGTTATAAATACTCCTTCTGAATGGATGGTTATATCAATATTATATTTTCACGGAAAGATGATTTCTTGGTTCTGAATAAAAATGGTGCTGATTAATGGTATCCACCTTGAAGAGCTTTTTGTCAGTGTTTATCTTGAAGGGATAGTTGTGTTGACATTGTGTTTTCAATAAAACTTTATAAATATCAACATTTAAAAAAACAATTTCTTTCATAGTGTTAGGACTGGCCGGCCCTGTATCAGGATAATGTGACTGGGTGAGGGACATCATGCTACATGCCTGCAGCATGATGCCCCAGTGCTAGACATCACGATAAACTGCCACACTGCAGACATTGTAGCGATATGACTGAAAATTTTTTAAAGCTACATTTAAAATCCAAATCACACACACAGTCAACAATAACACTTCCATATTCATGTGCAAGAAGCAGTGATGTAATGTACAATGTTTTCGAAGATACACATGTGTCTTGCAACCTTTTGGAGTAATGTTTTTTACAATCTTTCATAGGTCATCTTGAAAATAAATGTAATATATACTGAAAAGCAAATATCTTCAATAGAAAAATCATTTCCTCGACAATTGTTCGCCATGTGAATGTAAAACAAGTATTAAACCATTTTAACATTCTCCACCCCATCCCCGCCCCCACCCCAGTCATCTTCTTGATGTCAGTGTCTCTGGTGGCCAAGTGGTCCAAAGCACTCACCTTTGCCAATCACTGCCATGTCACTGCCATGTCACCTTTGTCTTCTTGGGTTCTAGTCTCTGGCTCGGCTAATGTTGATATGTGAGAAAGCTGTCAGTAGCTTTCCGTGGGTCAGAGGTTATTGTTTTTTTTACCCCGGTTCATTCTTCACCAAATATAGCCCATCTTGTACTGAGAAATGGCGTTAAACCCCAAAACAACAGCTTCTTGATGTCCAGGTGGGATGGTATCTGCTCCTTATGATATATACTTGTATATAAGCCAAATAATTTAGGAAAAAATAAAAGCCTGGAAGATGGGGTTGGGTCGGCTAATCTGTGTGCCAATATCTGAACTTGAAAAATTGAATTTTTTTTTGTCAGTTAGTTATATATGTTCTTATTGTAGATCACCAAAGATAAGATCACATGAATAATGATGCAGCATGGCTCTTATGATGCATGCTGTCATGAAGTCAAACAAGCATTTTTTTTCTAACTTTACAGGTAGGATAATGAATGAAAAACAGGCATTACCATACTTGGCGTCTATTTGATAGATATCCATCCACCAGAAAATGCAGCCATACATTTATTACACCCATGATTGTGTGTGTTTTTCAAAAGAACCACCATATTAGTAAATCCTAAATTAAATGTTGAACCCGCAACTTATCTACAATCTTTAAACTCTACAGTACTTTACAAATGCATACTAACTTTATTTTTAACTATATATATATATATATATATATATATATATATATATATATATATATATATATATATATATATAGGTCATGGTGATTAATTGTTAATAATATAATTTGTAGGATTCCTTTGACAGGTGTGTTTGGACGTAAAAAGGCATCCACTTGGATTTTGTTAAAAGCACACTTGATGTACTTAAAAGATTGAGCAACCACAGTCATTGTTTATCTTCTACTATTGTTTTGTTATTTATAAAGCAAAGAGGTTTATTAGCTCTACAATAATAACAACCACTATGTTTATTCCGTGGTACATAATGCCTCAATTTTAACAGTTTTGTTTAATTGCACAATACCAGTGAATTAACTGATCCATTCTGACTATCTGAGGAATTGTTTAATAAGGTAAAGCAGGGGTCGTGGTACCTAAACAGAGCCAGTTTAGTGTGTAACATGTCCACACTGACGTATCATATTTTTATTCACTGAATCAAGCTACAGGTAGTAAAAAACAATAAACAATGGTAAATAATTATCCAGTAAAATTTGATAACCAATCACCCATGGAGAAATAGCATGATAAACTATAAATAGGATACTACCACTTTCAAAAGTTATTTAAGCTTTTGCTCTCTAGAAATTTAAGGCAGTAATTAAAATGAATAGTGGTAGAAATAAAAGAAAGCATTCTGCTTATGCTGCATTCAGACTTAAAGTTAATCAGTATGCTGAATCAAATAACAACTGTGCTGCAGAACATGAATTTTGTGTACATGTACAGGAATTTTATGTACATGAATTTTACATGAATTTTGTGTACATGAAGTTTACATGAATTTGTGTACATTACATGAATTTTGTGTGCATGAATTTTACATGAATTTTGTGTACATGAAGTTTACATGAATTTTGTGTGCATGAATTTTGTGTACATTACATGAATTTTGTGTGCATGAATTTTACATGATTTTTGTGTACATGAATTTTGCATGAATTTTGTGTACATGAATTTTGTGTACATGAGAAGCAAGTACGGGTATAGTGAAAAGCAAAATAGCATTAGAAGAGATGGCAAGATTAAAGCAGCTTGTTGGACTTAGATCACTTCATTCCATGAATTGGAGAAAGACCCCAGTGATTTTGTTAGTGAATGTCAATAAAATGGATACTTTGTCACAAGAAATGCAATTTGTCTGTGTTCTATGCAAATGGCAAAAGGTGCAAAATACAAATCTGCAGATTCATCAAAATTTGTTGCATTGGCCGGTTAGTGTTAATGTTTTATGAGCCAGCATAGTTTCTCTCTCAGGCGGAGAACAAAGATCTACTGAAAAACTTGCTAATACAAATCAAATCATTTCAGAATTTTATTATCCAACATTGAAAGGAGCACTCATTCAAACTTTAGGAAATTGGAAATATTTAAACCTGTAAATTAATGTTCATACATTCATTTTCATTAGGCTTGGAGATATTATATTTTGGTAATGTGGATTGCCTAAATAAATGCATTTAGAAATTACCACATGCATCTTTTGACGTCGTCTTGGACTTACGGGTTGGCTTACACACAGGTCATGCTCTTTTTAATGTTTTTACCTATTCATTTTGGGGGAGGTTGGGCTTATATGCATGTATGTTCAATAGAGTTTAAGATGTCCCTTGTTAACTCATGCCTTTGCTATGCTGTGGCTGTGTATTTGCATCCCTTTCTGTGCAAGTTATGTGTATCAAGGGAGAGGTGTATGTACCTGGTTCTGAGTGAAAATGGTGTTCATCTGACCACCACCATGACACTATGGTGGTTGTCTTGAAAAGTTTTCTTATCACTACGTCACTTGCATGAATATTGGCAATTGACATTTGTGTAATATTTAATTGGTTCTAACCACAATCATATCCACACTGCTGTGAAGGTGTTTGAAACACATACCTTATAGACTTTGGAGTCAAGTCTGAATTCATAGTTTGTGTTCACGTTCTTCACAGAGCTTATGAACACAGTGACTTGTACATATAAGAGTGTGTTTTACCCAATCTATATATTAGTTGCATTCCAGTGTTAAGTTGATAGTCAGCACACTGTTAACTCTTTACTTTCTGCAAGTACTAAGTGCTTTCCCAACGAAGCAAGCTAAGCTGCCTGCCTTCTAGTAGCTGTTCGTAGGCTAAACCCCAGAGCATCATAATGGCTACCTGAGTGAGAGCTACTTGAGTTAGTGCACATGCTGTCTACATTTTCTGTATCAGTCTTGTCCAATGCAAACTATGTATTTTAATGAGAAATAAAATTTTAAATACCCACCAATGTTTATTCTGGAATTTGTATTACAATAAAAACAACACCTAGTCCACAAAATGCCTTCATTTCTTCAACCAAAGCAGGTGACCACTACGGACTTCTCACTGTTTTTCGGCATATCTATTCATTTCAGCTACCAATGACTGGAATATTTCTTTCGAAAAGATTGTAAAAATAAATCTTTCTCCTTACATTTTCATTGCAGAAAAATGTTGGCCCTGAATCTGTTGTCAAATTTTCCACATGTACTGGCTCCACATGTTCTGACCATACAGTGTTGGCATGTGTTTCATCCTTAGATTCAGATAAATCTAAAATGTCAGGTGACAAAACAGGACTTACACTAATGTCTGATCTTGTCTTGAATCTGAGTGTTAAAGTCGATGTAATTTGCAATGTCTTTACCTTCAAATCCTTCAAAACTTTAGATGGCATTGTCTGAATACATGAATGTTGCCATTTTGTTTCACTGTCACAACTGACCTTGCTTTCAGTGGAAACTCCCGCTTATAGGCTGTAAAACTACTAATAGAACACTTTCATCATTTTATGTAAGGACTACTTTCATTGTCTAAATATTGTTCAAAGACTGGATGTTAGTAATTTCATCCAGTGCAAAGCTTTAATATAAAACGTTTGTATGTGCCTCGGGGGGTTTCCACACCCTTGGCCAGACATGCATGTATGAGCCAACAGGAACAGAGAGAGTACTGTTAGCAACTTGTATATGCGTCTCTGGGGTTGCAAGGCTATTTTATGGATACCTGTATACAAATGATGAATTCCTTGAATAATGACACATAAATTATATGTTATAAGGAAAATAAATCAAAATATTAGTTGTAGATTTAATCAATCTTTGCACTTGGTTGTATTTTGACAATGAGTCAGGTTAACCCATTGAGTTATTTGCATTTTTGCTTGAAATGGAGGTAGGAACACATTTTTGAGGTTACTTTTGAATACATCCAAATACATCTGCTTCTGAGAGATTTTCTTTTAGCTGGATGCCTAGGTGTATAAAAGATGTTTCGGATTGGGTATATTTCTTGCGCATGTGCAGAAGGGTAAAATTGGACATCTTTTTTGTGTATTGGACCCATGATTTTCATGTCCTGGTCATTTTTTCCTCCAAATAACAAACACTGCAATTTGGACCAGTCTGCTACGATCTCAGGCCAAAATGTCTACAGTCCAGACACAAACTCTGAGAAAAAAATTCTTTAGTGTCTCAAAAATTTGGTTTTTCCAGCTGTGTTTTGTAATGCAAGTAGAAAACTTGTATTACTTGGTGTCACTGTAGAACTACATCTGTCTACTTTTCAGTAATATCATCCACTTTAGTTATCATAAATGATGTTGATGATGCATAGCTTGGAGGTAGGGTATAACCTCATAACATGGTACATGGGGTTCACGAGTTAAATAATTTTCTATCTTATATCAGGTTGAAGGTCAGTGACCTTGACAAAGAATGTTGTCCTGCACTTGAATGGTTTTATTTAACTCAGATGCATAGGAAAATAGTTTTGTTCCCAAGTTTCTTAAGAATATCAGAGATGGTTTCAGTACTTAGCAGTTAAAAAGAAGAAATGGTCTTATCTAGGATTCCAGGCAATTATTTTGGCCAGTTGAAACATCAGTTCCTTCGTGGAGCTCTTGTTTTAGTTGATACGCAAAAACGCAAATAATATTTGTTATAAATTGGTTTTGAGAAGAAATGCAGCTTTAACATGCTGGATAAACAGTGTATAAAAAAAAAATGCTACTTGTATGTATGGTATCACCCAAGTTTTATACATGCTGATTCACATGAGAGAAGAAAGTGATAAACCCATCAACTTGACAGTCTTCATTAAGCTAATTATGTCATTGCTTGACTTTTTTAAAGTATAGAATGTATTAATGTCAAAGTAATGTATCTCATATTCATTATAAACAGGAAGTTCAGGAAATACAGGAAATTGTGCAAGTAGTATTTAGGTCGGGTAGCTTTGATTTTCCATTTCTCCTACATTATCAGTGGGCTGTGATTGATCACAAGATCAAGGCCTCATTTCCTGGAAGTTGTTTTCTCTATTTTCTCACAGCCATTGAAAGTAGTCTGTAAAGTGGTATGTTTTCTTTGCAAGGAGACAGAAGGGGAAAGAATGTAATGAAAATTAAAATTTATTATATCCTTTGTTTATGAAGCAGTAATAAGTAGTACACACTTGACATACCAAAATGCCTAAGTTGTTAATGACAACATGTTAAACATTGCTTATGGGAGCCAGCAGTATCATGTAATGGAATAAGCAGAATATAACTTGTCTTGAAGCTCAAATCCCCATTTTAAGTCATTCTTTTTACTCTCAGTCGTTGACATTTTTACACGTCACACAGGTGCCAGTAATTTGGTATACAGGGTGGGTTTTTTTTACGGCTAGGTTTTTCAAGTGACCAGTTCATGAAAGTGATTATGATCGGACTTGAATGGATCTGGTCCAGAGCTGCTTGGAGATTATTGAAGAACATTTGATATTGGATAAGATTTGCATTTTTTCAAATAAAGAATCCAAATTAAACACATAAGTTTGAAATTAGACACTTAAGTTTGATGACTATTAAAGAAAACTGTCATAAATGTTGCACTTGATGAAAAATACTATGATTTTAAAATAAAAAAAACATTATAAAATGCTTTCAGTTTTCATTTTCATTTTCAGTTCACCTAAATGGACGGCGAAATTTGACAAATTTTGCAAACTTTTATCACATGCAATATTGGAAGGAGTAACCCCCATGATAGCAAAACAAGAAAACTATATGGCAGTTGTCTGATTTATTCACCATGTCAACTCTGCAACTTCGCTCAATCAGCAGATCTGTTAATGTTTTTTTTTTTCTCATTTTTACAGCAAACATGTGGTGGTGATTGTTTTTATTGTTGCACTTGTAAAAAGGTTTATATAACAAAGATAATCTGTGTACTAGCTATTTTGCTGAACAGGATGTGAAATACTGTGAAAGTTTATTTCAGAGATCACTATCTTGGATGTGTCATCTGTAAGTTGAGACCAGCTTCAAACTGCATAGACCCAGATCTGCCATCCCTTGATGTGCTTGCAGATCTTAGTTTATGCAGTTTGTTAGGACTTATAAGTAGAACAAATAAAAAAGACCCTGATTTGTAAGATCAGGGTCTGTGTTGTGTACAGTTTGACCAAACTTGTAAGGGAGCGTAGATTGTACACGTAATGAATCTTTATGTTTAGGTGGTAAGTATCTTTGAGGTAATTATCACAATGCTTTTTAAGTAGAGGTGTGCATTATGTGATCCTGCCTAGGTTGAGTGAGTAATGTTGTGGAACTCCTTACATCATTTATGATAAAGATGTCAAAGTTTGAGCTATAATTAGGGTTGTCTGTAGATGAGTAAAAGTGTCAGAACTTTGATCCATCTCATAGGGTTGGAGTAGAGTTTATTAAGGACACTTTAGTTAATATGTAGGTATGTATAAAATGTATAGTGATGACACACAACTCCTCTTAGACCTTTCAAGACACACTTCAGACTTTGCAGTATGATTGGAGGTGTTCTGTAGATGTGCAATATAGTGTTAGAATTTCATAATGTTTGGATGGAGTTCTGGAAGGGGTGTGTGACACTAGTGCAGATCCCATATACACTCACTTTTAAGTTGATTCTAACTGCAAACAACATGGACCCTGATCTGCTGTCACATAATGCACTGGCAGATCAAGTCTATGTTGTTTATTGTATTGATTCTGATTACTTCCAAACAAACCTACATAGACCCAGTTCTGATGGTACATTATGCAGTTTGCAGTTGAAGTTGAGTTAGAAAGGAATATTTATGGTATGTACTCTTCAAGTTAATTTTTGTGTCACCTAGATCAGCACAGTTATATACATCTTAACCTAGGTACAGCATGTTCTGATGACCAGTGACAGGACATCTGTACTTAGATACAATGATGGGTATCTGATGAAAAGCTTTTGTAAATCATCACAGTTGGGGGTGGAGTGGAGACTTTATAGCACAGTACTTTATAGCACTGTTGAAATGTTGCTGTGTAGAACACCCCTTCTTTTATTGCTTTGAGCACCATTAACCTGAGATATAAAAATAAGAATGGTTTAAGACTTTTTTCAAAACCTTTTAAAACCAGTTCATTTATAATGCTGTTATTAAAATTTGAGGTTGTTTGTAGTGAAATTAATCAGCTGATGAACTTGTAAATAGGTCATTGAACTTGGCACTGTCATTTAACTCGAAATGACTTTTTTAGCATTCAGGATATTAAAATTACAACTTATTAGGAGCACTGATATTACCTTTGCATAGTTGTACACTAGTGTAAGTGTATTTTAATTTACATGCATGTATACATGCATGTATATATGGTACAGTGTAATTTAAAAATAAGGAATGGATTTTTTTTTTAGTTTGCACTTGTTTAAACTGGCTTGATTAAAATTGATCATGCATTTATGGTTAGATGATGTTAAAGTTTGACCGTCATATCTTCAGCAGTGATATAATCAGCATTTTGTTGAAGTTGAAGTTGAACCAGTCCATGACTTGTATAATGCACCACGTATGTGACAAGGGGCAAAATAGTGTTGACTTCATCCATATGTCTGAATGTTTGTCTGTAATACATTTGAAGTGACTGTGATATCCTATTTACTAATGACTCTTCCCTGAAATCCATAGCAGAGTCTGACATGCAACAGAGTATGGACCTTTTCTCTTCAGCTTGCAACAATTATTGGTCCCACAATGAGTATCATAAAATATGGGTGATGAACCAACCTGCACCAAGAAACCCTTATATAGAGCCCACAATCAGAGTAAATGGCCAAACCCGCATAGCAGTGGGCAGGTTCACCTATCTTGGCAGCACAGTTACATGCAGTCCACAGTGATGATGAAACCAATAACAGAATTGCTAGAGCAAGTGTGGTCTTTGGCAGACTATGTGCAAATTTGCAGGAGCACAGGTGTATCAGTCAGCAAACAAAACTCAAGGTCTACAAAGCCACAGTTTTGCCAATCCTGTGGTATGCTTGAGAAACCTGGACAGTGTACAGACACCATGCCAAGAAGCTAAATCATTTTGACATGTCCTGCCTGAGGAAACTGTTGAGGATAAGATGGGAAGTCAGAGTCACAGACACTGAGGTTTTCACACAGGCAGGGGTTCCAAGTATCCACACACTGCTGATGAGATCACAGTTGAGATGAGCCTGGCCTCATCAGCAGGATGTCAGAAGAATGACTACCAAGGAAGATCTTCTGTCATGAACTGAAGGAAGGAAAAGGATCTTGGGGTGTCAGAAGCAATGCTTTAAAGATTCCTTCAAATCATCCTTGAAGCATCAGCAGTGTAAATGATGGAGGAAAGCAACACATCCTTTAATGATCAGCAAACCCAAGTGGTATCTCTCTTCAAAGATGTTTCTTCATGTAGTCCTTGTGTATCACAATGCTAACTTAATGCGTTAGAAAATAATTTGGCATCTTATAAACCTTTTGTAATGTGTTTACTGTTTGAATAAAATATTCTGTTTAAAAAAAATTTTAAAAAATGTACTGCTGGAACTTAATACGGCTGTAAACCCCTCCCCCCCTTTTTCATTTATGCTTGATTTGTTTTTTTTGGCATGCATACTGCAGATAAGTAAATGTAGAACATCTTAGTGGTTGGTTGTCTGCCTATTAGAAATATGGCTTTCAATGCCATATCACTTAGTTTTGCATGCATATCTCACTGAAATATTTTGGTACTAAAGTATAATTGTATTAGTGTATTGGCTGTATAGGGCTGTTTTAGTTTCAGCATCTTTTTAAGCTTTTTAAGCTTCATTATTATGTGATAGCACTTGGTGTCTTGAGTATCTCTTTCACTATCGATTAGACAAGGAAAAGAAAACATAAGAGCTTATGATGATAGAGTTTGATTTCATAGCAGCATATCTGCATATTTTACACAAATTGATTAAAAACACAGTGTTTTAAATTTGTTTAGTTTATGCAAAACAATCTAGTTTCAAGCATTTAGTTGTTAGTGGATTGTTTATGTTATAATCACTGTCCATATTTTATAATGATGCATTTGATCAGTAAAAACTGAGGTATGAAGGAAGTTTAGAATGTTCTGTGCATGTTTGAAACGATTCTACCACAGGTAACCCAGAAAGTCTTATCCAGTTTTCTGGACACCATCTTATTTGTAATAGCACACAAAGCAAGTTCTTCTAAAGCCCCCCTCCCCCCAAAAAATTACAGTTGGAACATTGCTAACTGTAAAATCAATGGTTTACATTTATTTCTGATAAAGCTGTCAACATTGGCAGCACAAAATTTCACCTTTCTTGTTGTTTCAGTTTCATGAAAAAAAAGGGCATATTTCCAAGCTGTAACCACATTTTCGATGTCAGTTTGTTCTTTATATTCCAAGTTTTTATAATGGTATTCTACAATTTCATTCCTGAACCAGTCAGAATTATCATATTGAGGGCAATGATCACAGTATTTTGAATTTTAGTGTTCAGATAGCTTTCAGCATTTTGAAGGAAACTATGGATAATCGTTCAGATTTCAGAAGTATGATAATATGAATACTGTAGATGTACATTATTTTTATGATACATTTTGTTGTCCAAGACATATTTTATGTTACGAAATAATATCGATATTAGAATTATATCACATTTATGGACATTTTTTAGTGGGACTTGTCACCCAAGTCAGCAGATTTAAATGATGAACATACTCATTGTTTAACAAACAAAAACTAAGACCAGAAATAAAACCACAATTCTTTATCTGTACAAGGACAGTCAGATTATCATGCAGGTATATTTTTTACAAACAAGGTTATAGAGAAACCTGGTTTACATATCTAGTCATTGTACCAGCTGGGCACATCAACACACAGTCTGAATCATGACATAAAAGACATTAATGTTCTTGACAGTATTCAGGTAAATTGATAATTTCCATTAGTACATGAGTAATGTGGGCAGAGAGAACAGAGTATTTAGTGTCCAGGTATTTGGGTCATTAATAGTACTTGGTCACTGTGAGAACACTTCACAGAGCCATAGAAATTATTGCACCCTGAGTTAGTCATGGTTACAAAGCCACATGTTGATTAGGGCTCAGTCTGGAATCAGTCAGTATGTAATCAAAACTACCAGATCACATTTTTGTTAAACAAAAAACTTTTCCAAACCTTGTGAGTAAAATACCTAATTTACTAAATGCTTATCTTGAGCTTCATTGTTCATTTCCTATCTTTTACTGCTTTTAACACGGGTACACTTTAAGAATAGATCCTTAAGTGATACTTGAAAGATATTAGTGCTAGTTTTTATCATAATTGAAGTTGAAATGTAATATGTTTGCTGCCAGATTTTGGCTTCAGCGATAAGGCAAAAAGATGTGAAATCACAAGTCATTTGAACAGATGCAGAATGGGTTAGGTCTACCCTATCACAGTTAATAAGGAGATTCATAGGAACCTGGAACCCTGTTTAATTAGTCTGTTATATTTCCTGTTTGAAATGTTCGTTATCTCAGCAGACAAATCATGTAATAAGTACCGAGGGCCACCTCCTCTTTGATTGAAGGTTTTTCTTGTGTGTTGAAGACATCTTTGAAATGGTTGACAAAAAAATCACTGCTACCTAGATTGAAAATTTGTTTTTTTAGGGCTGTTTAGAAATGTTTGGTTTGTATTAGATATGTTTAATGGGTTTTTAGAAATGTGTGATGGATTTTTAAAGGTGACGCAAGCATCCAGACAACTCAGCTTGAAAATGAGCTTAAAAGAGAATATCTTCATAATGGTGAAAAAAGATCCCATACACCCAAAATTTAGAATTTTTTAAATTTAAATTTGTTTCCAGGGCTCTTATTAAACAAGGTCATTTTGGGGAAAATGAATTTGTTTTACACATCTGATAGGCCTTTGATACAGGAGGCATCCTATAATAATAATAAAAATTATACACTTCTAGAAAATACCAAAATAGGTCCCTATTTGCTGAATATGAATAAAATTGCAATCAGTTTGGTAACTGAAACCTTCATTTATCCCTTTGTTTTTCTTTATCAAAGAAGCAGTTAGTGCCCAGAAATTTGGAACCCACCACATGAATTCTCAAAATTTTAATAAGTCATGTATTTTAAATTTCTTTAAAAAACATTAAAACTACACTAGAAATAACTATATATGACAACATCAATCAGTGAGAATGTTGTTAATGCCTACTGTAGGCAAACACTTAAGAAATAAATACCAGTTCAGTATGTCTTGTTAGGTGAAATTCATGTTTCAGTTTTTTTTTATATAAAATTCAGTTTTAGTGTGATATTAGTGTATGCATTCAAACGTAAAAGGTGTCATCTGTCAGAGTGATGCCCATAAGCATTTCTGTCAAAATTAAGTGCTGGCTGTGTTTTGATCTGGGACTGAAGAATCATTTGTTACACAGTTACAATCAGTTAAAAGTAGATATGTTTTGTATTATCATTTTATGTCTTTTGTATTAAATGAAGTCAACACGGTTAAGTAAACATATTAAAAAGCATATAAGTCATACCTGTATAACAGTCACAGTCATGTGTCAAGTCGACTCATTTCAATTAACCATCAAATCTTTTAAATCTTGTTATGCAAGTTATCCTTATTACAAAATATGATGAAAGATGGCAGAGAAATTACCGTATATACTCTCTTGTAAGTTGAGTCCAGCTGCAGACTGTGCAGACCCAGATCTTCTGTTGCATAATGCACCAGCAAATATGGGTCTGTGCAGTTTATTCTGCTGATTACTCCTAACTAACTGCACAGACCCATAGCTGCTAGTACATTATGCGAGTATATACAGTTGGTGAAAGGTATACACAGTGCTTAGTTTCATAGAAAGGGTCAATTATGGAGAAGTGAGATCAGAAGTTTGTATTGAACTTCATTCCTGAATTGGCACTCAGATGATTGCACAAGGATGAGCAGAGATTTTGCGATTACTTTCTGTGAAATCATAGCATCAGTGTTTTAAAAATTGGATTAGTATGTAGGCAGTGTTTAATTTTGTGGTTAGTGGTTAGCACGTCCGCCTCGGATGCAGGGGGTCACAGGTTTGAACCCTGGCTGAGTCTTACCAGAGACTTATAAAAATGGTACAAGCAGCTACCTCGCTAGGCACTTAGCATTCAGAGGTGTGTTAGGACTGGTCAGCCTGGTGTCAGGATAATTGACTGAGTGGGGGACATCATGCTGCATGTCTGCGGTATGATTCCCCAGTGCTAGATATCACAATAAACTGCTACACTGCAGACATCATAGCGATAAGCGATATGACTGAAATTTTTTTAAAGCTGTGTTAAAAATCCAAATCACACAATTTATTGCTTCCATCCATCATTTCTTTAAGCTCAGTTTTCCATTTTCAAGAGTTAATGTGCTACAACTTTAGCTTGTGTTTCTTGTATTACTGAATGTGCATTTTAATGAAATAGCATAGGTATAAAATTCAGATAGCAATAAATTTACTATAAAAACAGAACTGTGGTAAGCGTAGCAAATACAGTTGTTGATTATGACAGCAAATATTATATCTTATTTTGTTTCATTCAAATAATGATTGTACATACAGTATACAACCATTGGTAATATCACATTAGTGGCAGTTAGTTTTTATGTCAGCCTTGACGAGAATAATGCCAGGTCTTGTAGCTTGAATGAGGACCTTCAATCATGGAAATACAAATTCATTCATGAAATGTAATTGAATATCATTCGATTTTCATTTATTTTCACTCATTGTTTTGTATTTGGCTTTTGCATTACCATTTTCTTCACAATGCATTTGGTGATCATTTCATTGGTGTTAATTCTGCATTTTATTTGCATTCATTCTGCATTTCCTTCTAAGTTCACTGGTCAAATTACCTATTTTAGGGTCTGTACCTATGCCTTACCTGTGTATAAAGCAGGTGAAACAAAGCATTTACAACATGGATTTTGATAGCATATAACTGTTCACCCACACATTTATCTAAAGATAGCTAAAGTTATTTTAATATGGTTGGTGGACATTCATGTATTGACTGGCAAGTTCAAGTGATACTAATTTACACAATGGAAGAACATAACTTCAAACATACTGCTATTCTTGGTTTTTTTTATACGCTACTCTATATATCTTTACAATATTATCAGTATTTTGATTTCTTTCTACGTCAGTAGAGAATTCATATTAATATCTGAAACATTATTTAATGCCACAGACATGTAGCATTTATGTTCCACCCAGTCACATTATCCTGACACCAGGCTGACCAATTCTAGCACTAATCTCTTAATGCTGAGAAGTGAGGCAGCTGCTTGTACAGTTTTTATAAGTTTTTGGTATGACTCAGCCAGAGTTCGAACCGTGACCGCCTGCATCCTAGGTGGATGCTCAAACCACTTAGGCCACTGGAGTAGTCAGGAAGGAATAAATGCAATATCTGAATGCATTTCAGAGACCATAAACAAAAGATGCAGAGATGCTAGATAAAATGCAGTGTGGAGTTGTTAAAGTTACCCATTTAATTTTTTTTTTTTTTTTATAACTCGTTCATTTCTTGTTGGCAGGGGTGATGGCAGCAATTCTATGGCTAATTAGGTTTTGTTCAAGTTTTTTTTTGTATCATCATGTCTGTAAGTTCCAAACAAGGCGAAGAACAGGTATCACATTTTGAATGAAGAATATCTGGGACATCAGCCCTTTCATATTCATACTTGGTCAGTGTTATTTCAAAATGAAATGTGTATCAGGCAGGGAAGCAGGCAAGATACAGAATTCTTGTGTTCTGTATATCTGTATTATGTTATATTGTATTTTTTTGTCTGTGATTGGGGTTGTGGAATTAATGCCTACCTGTAATTTGTAATGATTCTTTCAAGTAAACATGATGTTCATGAGTTAATGGGTTTTTCCATAGAAAATACTATTGAGTCACAGGTCAAGTGAAATATGGATGTATAGAGACTTTGGTAAACAATTATTCATTCTGGTTTTATGATTGGTCAGTGGAATCACTGAAAACTGTTTTTATATATAATTTGAGAGGAATTATTTATTTAAATTATTCATTGAAATTAAAAAGTACTCTTTGACTTTTTGGACGAAAATATTCATTTGGAATTATTTGAGGTTTTGTTCAGAGACATTCAGGATTATATCAGTATGATACATCAGGACATTTAAGACCATTGGAATTCATTTGGAACATTCTTTACTTTTGAACTTAAGATAGGACATTTAGGATTATTTAGGATTTAATTTACAATACTGTAAGTTCCTCTTTAAATTTCACTTTGTAACTTAGCAAAATGTGTGTGTGTGTGTGTGTGTGTGTGTGTGATTTGGATTTTTAATGTAGCCTTAACAATTTTCAGTCATATCACTACAATATCTACAGTATGGCAGTTTATAGAGATGTCTAGCACTGGGGCATCATGCCGCAGACATGTAGCATGACGTCCCCAGTCACATTATCCTGACACCATGCTGACCAGGCTGACACAAGGCTGGCCAGACCTAACACAAACTTCTTAATGCTGAGCACCTAGCGAGGCAGCTGTTAGTAACATTTCTATAAGTCTTTGGTATGACCCAGTCAGAGTTCGATCCGTGACCTCCTGAATCTGAGACCGACTCTCTAACGACTAGGCCACTGGAGAGCAATAAATTGTTTGTTGAATTCTACTTAAATTGTTGGTTTAACTTCCTTTCTGCTACTTATTTTAAGACCTAGAGTTGTCACACTTGGAATTCTTGTTTTGAATAAATGTTGGACTGTTGAGTAAAACATTGTATTTTGTTTGGATCCAACATGTTCCTATAGATTGCTGTTGAGAGGAATTGGTGACAAATTGTTCTCTCAAAGATGTGTTAATTCTGTTCCCACCCACCCCACCCCCAAGTTGTAAAAAATATGGAGTGAGTGTGATACTGACATTTTGCTGTTTCAATGACTGAAGTTATTTCCACCCACAATATACAACATGCTGTATTGATTTACTGTCTTGACCTTAGTGGGCTTGCATTATCCTATCCTTGTGTAGTGTAACTAAATATCCTTGTGGTCACAGTCAACAGGAAAGCTTAAATACATGCTTAAAATATCATACTTTTTTCCTGCTGAATATTATTGGTACTTACAAAACTGTGTAGCTAAGTATGGGTTAAGTATTAGGGTATCATGGCATGACTTGAAGATAAGCATTAAACAGACTGTAAGAAATATCAGACTTTTACAGGAGGTCATCTTTGATGTAAACATCTTCTGAACAGCCCATTTTATGGTTGAATCCTTCCTCTTTACTAAAAAACTCTTCATCCTTCCAATTTTTTGTTGGGCAGGGAATGTGGAAATGGTTTCCGTCCAGTCTGATTAAAATGAGATCTCCACAGTCTGATGCGCAAGTTTAATGGATGCCATTATGAGGCCTTGTTTTTGGTTGACCATTTAGTTCATCAATCAGATCACAACTCGAAATTTTTTAAAGTGACACATAATTCGGAATGTATTTTTACAAATGACAACTCTTCCCAGCCAACATTTGTAACACGTTATTTGACAGGCTATAAAAAAAATATGTGGACTTGGAATTTCAAAGGTCACCAAAACATGTTTGTTTTTTTTTATGTTGTTGTGGGTTTAACATCTTTTTTTAGCGCATGATAGGCTATATACATCATGATCATGATGAGGAAGAATCCGTGAAAAGCATGGCAAGAACTACCGACCCATGAGTAGCAACAGGCAAGCTTTCTCACATACCTACATAGGATGAGCCTAAGACTAAAACCCATGCAGACAGAGGTGAGATGGCAGTGATCTGTCAAGTTGAACACTCTAGACCACTCGATCATTTGGGGCCCCACAAAAACATTTAAGTTTATCTATGTCTGTCAGATCTCTATGTCAGACAAAGAAGATCTGATTTTATATAATCAGAGTGGATCTCCATCCATCTCTCACACTTTTGTTTCCAGAGCCATTACTCTAAAACAGTTGGAGATATCTTTTTATGTTTGGTACACATGTTAGACAATTGCTCCAAATGTGCTTATTTTGCTATTCACAATTTTCCACAATTTTTATCCATTTGTCCACCCATCCATCAATGACCGACACTTGTTTCTGCGGCAAAACTCCAAAAACTGTTTACAATAGCTTCGTTAAATTAAGTGTATTTTATTTGGATTGTGGTGTAGATGTCCCTTTTGTTACAATTGTTCAGTTTTGATATTTTTTATATTTCCATCCATATCTGTTTATCAAACCCTCCTTCATTCACACTTTTTGTTTCCAGATTTGAAGACCACATCATCAACTACCTCCATTAAACTTGTGCAAATATTAGACTAGTGGTTTGGATGTGCCTTATGCTATTGGGAACTGTTTAGTTTTTGTATCTTTTTTACATTTTTGTACATTTGCCTGTCCATCCTTCCTTTAATTACTCTGTTTCCTGAGCAGAACTATTAAAAAAAAAAAAATGTTCAGTCTATTCCTGTGATATCTGATATATACATACATGCTGTCAGTCTAAAATGTTGATGTGCCTTTTGTTATAAATACATGCTGATTTGTACTTTATGTTTACCTATCTACATGTCACCAAGGGCTAAATTACCAAAAGTAAATTTTACCCAAATTACACTTGATGCCTGCCACTTCCCTGTTTACTTTGTAAATACACACACACACACACACACACACACACATATATATATATATATATATATATATATATATATATATATATAATGTTTTGTCTTCTAATGGACATTTTGGTGGTGTGGGATGGGGTGGGTGGGTGAAAATGACTCTTATTGTCCAGTCATGATAGGATCTACTATATATATATATATATATATATATATATATATATATATATATATATATATATATATATATATATACTCTCCTTGCATATTGCTTCAGTATCAATTTTGTTTTCAAAGCAGAAACATATGGAATAGTTTCAGGATGTTTGCTTTTCTCTCTGTCAGATGGTTACAAATATAAAAAGAAAATAATTGGTCACTGTCATATTTTGAGGAACCTCATTACTTATTTTCCTTCTGTTATTTTCCAGCTCTTGGAAAAGAGTTGAAGTGAAACTAAATGGGGATTTTTTAAAAATATAAAAAGTGGTTGTTTGAACATCCTTATTAAAAGTGATTATGCGTAATGGAGCTATCAGTTAATCTATATCAATGACGTCGAATCTATTTCCTATGGAGTTTACAGTAATTGACTAACTGTGCATTTTATGTATTGACCCAAGATACTCTAGTGCTTGGAAGAACGTAATACCATACACCCACGTGTTAGAAATGGAATGTTCCAGAGGGTAGGATTTTCTAGTGACGGACTCAAACATTATAATGTTTTGCTGCCATGAAATGTGTTAGGCAAATCAACCAAATACAGATTTCATTCTGTGTGTATGGGAGAAATATGTGTCTGTCATTCATAACCTAAGCTGGCCTAGTTTCTATATGGCCCTAGGGAGATTTACAGTTGCACTGATCTTTATGCTGTAGCCCCATACTACAGTGTTATGTGCTATATGGGATAGGATATGATGTTTCCCTGTAGTGTCAAACTGAAGAGACAATAATGCTTTGGCTGACTACCACAAGCAGTCATAATGTGAAGCGAATTACAGAGGACGTGTTAAATTCTCTTTTTCAGGCATCCACAGGTACAAGTAGCCATGTAACCGCTGTGAAACACCCAACAACAGCCCCAGTGAAAGAGCGGAGGTGAGTCAAATAGGTTCATTATGTCCCGTCAATGACTAGTGCATCAGAATTGTAAATTGAATGAATGGCGGACAGGACAGGGGGTGATTAATTCTTATGTATGTGGACATTACACAAAATGTCAAGGAATTGGCATCTTTACTACCTTGGATAAACTTACAACAAACCAAGTGGACAAAGTTTAAAGCAGTATAAACAGCCTGAATATATAAGGCAACCATATTTGTGGTGGTCTTATTTTATTTTATTTTTTATAGTGTGTCTGTTTCATATTTAGAAATTGCCCCAGTCACTTAACACGAGAGCATGAGTGGATACATTGGAGGAATGGCATTTCTATTAAAGACAAAACAGAGTTCAGGCTTACGTTTTAAAAAAGAAAGGAGAAAGAGGCGGTATGAGGATGAGCTACATTAAGTAGAATTTAGGAGGCAATTGATTAATGATTTTTTGGCAGGCAAAGCAATTTATATTTTGTTCTAGAGACAGATGGGCTGCTATGATAAGAGTTTTGTGTAACCTGTGATTATGTTCAGTGTTATTGGAGGTGAAAGATAGAAACTCAGGGAGTAAGAAAAGAGTTACAGGCAGTCTGTATGTAGTTTGGTTCACGTTAATCCAAGACTGTACAAGTACACATATCTGAGGTATAGTACACTCTGTATTGATGTTAGTGTAAGAACATACAAGTAAACATGTCAAGTATTTCTGAAGTAATTCTTTCCTTGAAAACCAGCTTGTACACCTAACATGGCAAACCTTTGCAGAAAAATAAAAAAGTGATATTTTTTTCAATTTATTTTTTTCCTTTATATATATATATATATATATATATATATATATATATATATATATATATATATATACACACACACACAACTGCATGTATTAAATATTTGTATAGTACATAGTATTTACTCCAAGAGACCTTTGGGAGCCCCGCAAAGACATGCCATCTTGCATGCATGTGTACTTAGTTGCAGTAAATTTGGACAGGTAGTAAAAATAAAACAGGATACAAAATTGATGGTATAACTCTTGTGTGTTACAAGTCATTGTTGTTGAAAAGGAACTAATATCCACCTGGAATGAAAGTTGTTTTCTTTTGCATAATTGGGGTAAATGTATATTATTATCTTGAGTACAGCATTGGACTCTCATTAAGATAAACTATAAAATAAAATACTTGATGTATATTTTTACATGTAGTCTTGGAACGTGAATATATAATGTACTGTTTTGCACTGTGGGGGGAAGAGGTTGGGGAGAGAGAGGGAGGGAGGGAGGGAGAGGTTTGTTATGCAGAAATTCCTTATTATACTGTATACAGTTGCCATAGAATATAACACTTTATAGTGATGTCACCTAATAATGAAGCTCATTATACAGTGCACCCTCATTATAACACTGTCCATCGGAGCATAGAGTATAATGCCTTATAGTGAGCTAGCTTTATGATAAACTACACTAATACACTAAACAGTGTACATGTTTTGTTCCGAGTCTTTGGAAAGAACAAGTTTGATATGGCATAGGGTTATGTTGAGGCTATCAGGCTGAGATGTATTCACATGCCATATCAAACAGGTGCTTTTCCTTGACTTGGTAAAAAAAATCGAATGTAGTTTCGTATTTATTAATACCCCTTTTTACGCTCTCTGAATATTGTTAGCTATACTGTATGAATGAAATTAAAAATGAACTGGGATTTATAAAAGTTCAAGTCACTGCATGTAAAAATATCTGCGTGTGAACACCAAAATTGGCAACTTAAGTAGTTTGGATTTGGGTTCATAATATGGAAATATGGACTGAACTGCTGTATGAAATGCCAGATCAGGCACATAAGATTAAATGGGCATGTAGTAGTGCGTTATTTTACTACCATTTAATAAAATGGGGTCCATGACCATACTTGAACAGTGTTATAATGAAGGGTCTTATGTTGAGGAAGTATAGTATAACCAGTTGACTCTTATTACTGGACAACTTGTGCTGATGGTGTCTGTTACCATAAATAATCACTGTTGCACTTTAATTCTACTGTTAGGGGGACATTCAGTGTGCCACAAGGTACAGTACTGACTATCAGTGTACAGGTATTGATCTGTAGGTAGTGCATTTTTTTTTACACTTGTTCCCAGACAGGAGTTGATAAGAATAATTAATAACACTTGGAATGTGACAGATGTGTAGGCCCAGTAAAATGCATGTTTGCTTGTATTTTCAAATGATGCCTTTGTCAAATGTTAAAATTCATACGCTGTAGCCCTTGTCAGACCACTATAATTAATATATTACAAGATGACTGGCACTGCAGCATTTGTCAGGTGTTAAAATTCATATATATTACAAGTTGACAGACATGATAGCATTTGCAAGATGTTGAAATTCATACATCACGAGATGATTTGCACTGTTACTTTTATTAAATATTAGAATTCAAATATATGACAAGGTGGTAGGCATGACAGCATTTGCCAAATGTAAAAATTCATCTACATACATTACTGGAAGTACAGGTGGCAAGTAAAAATTGTAATATCATATATACTCGCTTATAAGTCAAATCAAACTGCAAAGAACAAAACTCCTGATCAGCCATAACATAATGCATCTGCCGATCGCCTCGTGAATTTTTTTTAAGGACCATGTCAAGTTCATAGACATCAAGAAGCCACTGAGCTCTGTAGGGTCTGAAATTGCAGTTTGTGAAACTGTACTGGAGGTCATTAATGTTCAGGTAAACTGTACAAACTTTTGAGTTGAACTAATGCTTAGTTGCTGCATCGGTCCTGAATCACACTTTTGGACTTTTAAATACGTTTTCCAGCTTGACGATTGCAGTACATGTTATTTTCTTACACCTTACTGAAAACTGGTCCAATGTAGGGAAAAAAATCAACTTCTTTCCTGAGATCTTGTTAGAGTTGGCAGGTCTGGGGAGTAACAAATAGGACTGTTTGTATAAATAAATATACTGATTATAGGTGTTCCAATGCTTACACTACATTAGGTGGGGGTGGGTGGTAAAATGGTGACATGGACATTTGGGATGAAGCATTGTTCTTGCTGGAGCATTGTACTCTTAGTTCAAGGGTCAGAGGATTGATACACACATGGCAAGCCTAGGTTGACTGCCTGCCTTGTTTCCTTGGGCAAGGCACTTAGTTCATATTTCCTCTACATGATAGAGCCAATAATGTGTGAAAAATGCCACGTAAGTAACACAAAACAATCATAAGTTGGCAGGCTGTATTTGATAAAGGAACAATATTTTCAGAAGGTTTATACCAGTATTAGAATATTGGTATGTTTTGATTTGGTTTGTCAACTTTCTAACTTATTCCTGTGGTTAACATGAAAAAATTTCAAGCGTAAAACCTCTGTTCAGGAAATTTGATTTTTCATTGTAAATATGTTATTACATTGGTAGATGAATAAATATTGTCATTATAAATGTAATAAACTCGGACCATCACTTGGATTCGTTAGGTACAATGTAATAAAAAACGACCATCAGTTGGCTAGAATAGATGCAGTGTAATAAGCAAAGACCATAAGTTGGATTGATTAGGTACAGTATATAAACCAGGACAAATAGTTGGATTGATTAGGTACAATATATAAACCAGGACAAATAATTGGATTGATTAGGTACAATATAGTAAACCAGGACAAATAGTTGGATTGATTAGGTACAATATATAAACCAGGACAAATAATTGGATTGATTAGGTACAATATAGTAAACCAGGACAAATAGTTGGATTGATTAGGTACAGTATAGTAAACCAGGACAAATAGTTGGATTGATTAGGTACAACATAGTAAACCAGGACAAATAGTTGGATTGATTAGGTACAATATAGTAAACCAGGACAAATAGTTGGATTGATTAGGTACAATATATAAACCAGGACAAATAATTGGATTGATTAGGTACAATATAGTAAACCAGGACAAATAGTTGGATTGATTAGGTACAATATAGGTACAGTATAGTAAACCAGGACAAATAGTTGGATTGATTAGGTACAACATAGTAAACCAGGACAAATAGTTGGATTGATCAGTTATAATGTAGTAAACAAAGATCACCAGTTGGATTGATCAGGTACAATGTAATAAGCTGATGTAGTGATACTTAAATCCTTGTAGATCATAACTGTTAATGTAACGGGTGTTGAGACAAGGGGTGAAATGATTCATCGATATATTGATGCATCAATACTTTTTTTTGATGAGATATTTAATCAGTTTGATTTCTTGTGTTTTCTCTATCATTTTATAATTCCAGATTGACCATCCTCATAACTTTGTTTTCTGCAGTATAATTTTATGAAAGATAACCAGTTTAGGTAAATTTCATATCCCCTTCATGTTGAGGAGACCTTAGACAAGTTTCCTGCTTCCTTAATTCTGAAATCTAGGGCTTATGTTATCTGATATCCCATCCTCATCCTTAATATCTGATGCTAATCAATACTTTTTTTTGATGAGATATTTAATCAGTTTGATTTCTTGTGTTTTCTCTATCATTTTATAATTCCAGATTGACCATCCTCATAACTTTGTTTTCTGCAGTATAATTTTATGAAAGATAACCAATTTAGGTAAATTTCATATCCCCTTCATGTTGAGGAGACCTTAGACAAGTTTCCTGCTTCCTTAATTCTGAAATCTAGGGCTTATGTTATCTGATATCCCATCCCCCTAGACTGATATCTGCAGTATAATTTTATCAATGAATGAGGGATGCTAATTCAGTTTGATGTGTAGTATTGTATTGTTAAGATGATGGATGAGTTTCATATTCAGCATCTGCTTACAGTGAGAACAATTGTAAGAAGATAATATGATTAATAAGTGAAGTCTTCTGCCTCCAGATTAGGTTTATGCACCATTGCAATACCAGCAATCATTGGATTTCAAGTGATTTTCTTGTGAAGGTTTAAATTGATGAACTTTTGTATACATTTTACATCATAGCTCACCTGGCTGTAAGGCCAGTGAGCTTACGGTATGGTGTGCATTGTCCATCATGTAGCGTCTAGCATTATTTGCTATTATAGACTTCTCAGATACCATTGGACAAATTTCAACTTAATTGGCAGAAAGCATGCTGGCATGAACGTCTTTAAAGTTTGTGCCAAAGATATTACATGTAATTCTTTATCAAATTTTGCTGTTAATCCTAAAAATAGAAAAACTTGTACAAGGCTTACTGTCATAGCTGCTGAACAGAATATGGTAGAAAGCATTTTGACATAGAGGACTTGAAGCTTTTTCTGCAAATGATGCAGATCTTCCATTATATATGCCCACTGCTACTATACATAGAAAAATCTTGAAACAACTTAAGAAAAAACACTCTGCAGATTTTGAGCAAACATGACAAAAAGGGTCTTAGCGTAAATAACTAAGGTTTGTACAGAAACCTTCAAGTGATTTCTCTAAAACTGTCTATAGAAATTGACCAGATTTGATAGGTGTCCAGACATGATGGGCTTTCAGGTTTATTTAGTTGCTGTTGCATCAATAAATAAGGCTACTATTAATAAAACTTTTAACATGTTTTCAAAAACTGCTTAACACAATCTGACCAACTTTGACAAAGCATTTTGGCATTAGGAGTCTTTAGTTTTGTACAGATAAATCCAATGTCATCAAATCCATCACCATAACTACTGAAAATACAACTGATGCTGATTCACCAACAAATGTGGCCATCATTACCAAAATGGAAAGTCGTTTAAACAACTTTATGATAGCCATTTGACAGAATTTGGCAGAAAACATGGCATGAAGGGATTTTAAGATTTGTACAAATGATGCCAATTGCCATCAAATATGGCTGCTGTTAATAAATATAGAAAAACATTTCAGCAGTTTCATGTAACCTGCACTGGAGAATTTGACTATATTTGAAAGAATGCATTATATCATTAATGATACTTCAAGTTTTTATGTACAATGCTGGTTTGTCATTACTAAAAAGCAGAAAGTCATTAAAGTGACTTCTCAAAAATCACATTGCAGAATTTGACCAAAATTTGACAGAAAAATCCTGGTATGAGGGGCTTTTAATTTTGTATAATGGTGTTCATCTGCCATCAAATATGGTTGCTGTTGCAAGAAACAGAAAAGTCCTTTAATGATTTCTCAAACGCTGCTCATCAGAATTTGAGAGAAAGTCTCCTTTCAGATATTTACAAGTAACATTAATCTGTCTTCAAATATTGGCACTGATACTAAAAATTCAAACACAAAACACTAGACAGAATTACTTTTTGACAGAACTCATTCTGATATAGGGATCTTTTAATAGTGGAGATGTGTTGCTGATGTGTCATCGAATATGGATGGAGATATAAAATGTAGAGAATGCTTGTGCTAGCAGCTTCTTCAAAAACATACTGACTCAGATTTCTTGGTCAACTGCTAGTCTGTTTGGATATTAGGCAGATGTCAGTCATGTGTGCAATATTAGGTCCACTTTGGCTTCTTTTTTTAATAAGGATGTTGTTTTGAAAACTGCGTTCACACAATTGTGCAGATATCAGTTGAAGAAGGCAAACAACTTTCATGTAGTAATATATAATTTTCTCCAATAATTTTTTTTTTTGCCTTGGAAATTCTTGAGACATGTCTGTTTTTCATTTTAAAACAGTTGTTTGTGACAAAAGACCTTCATCATTAAAGTGAAAGATACCTACTTCATTGCCTGCTTTATTTGATTTTCCTCAATTTAATATGATGTATACAGTGTACAGATCTATTTCCTGCCATTTTCTTGCATGTTGTCTATTTTCCCAGTCAGGGTCACTTGAATATTGTGAATTTAATTGTCCAACCATGATTGCAATCTCCTTTCTTGTATTTCAGATAAGCTTTTAAGCTTTGCAAAATATGTCACATTATGTCTCCATAAATTACCAGTCTGCTTGAATGGTTTTTTTTTTAATACCTTCGACTGCATTCATTTAAAACTAGAATTTCATTATTTTAACAAGTACATGTACATGGGTACACCTACTTGCTTGGAATCCTGTATAATAGCAGATAGAATGCAAATGCTGCAGACCTGTCCAAATGTTGAATATGGAACTCTATTTGATCTAATTGAATAAGTGTGAATGTATGTGGACTTGAACATATTGGTCAGTCATTTTGCCGGAGAGACCTGTCAGTGTTTAAGCCTGGGAGACTGGATGTTACAGTATTAACCAGGAATAAGCTCACTTGGCCATGAGGCTATGGGTGTTTATCGAGTTGAAACATTTCATTTATACTTTTGCCATATTGATACACATATTGATACAAGAGGTGGAGAATTGATACAAAATGATATTTACCCTATACAAGTTACTTTAATCTTCAGCAGTCATGAATAAATATTAGTCGTTTGCCTTTTTGTTCTTCAAATCGAGAATTCATCCAAGACAGCTGTCGCAGGCCCAGGCACACATATTTGTTGGTTGTTATTTGTTGATGTGGGTTTAAAAGTTAAAAAGCAATACATAACAGCCAGTTTATCTAGTTGATGAAGCACCCCTACAAGAACCACCAACCACAGGAGGCTGCTAGCAAGCTTTCTACAAACTAACAGAAAGGGACGTTTATAATCAGGCCAACTGACCATGACGATTCCATGCTAATTTTCTTATCCAGTCAGCTTAAAGGAGACATTCCAATCTATTCCCTATGTACAGTGTGACCCCACTATAACATGGTAGTTGGGAACCATGGAACCCAACTGTTGTTATAAATTGGGTGTGTGTGTTTAAGGTAATAAATGTCGGCGGTAAAATACGTGCTTCATTGGCACAGTTACCATTTTAAATCAATGTGTATTAAACAGGGTCCATAGGGGACCTTGAAAAGCCTTGAAAATTGAATTTGTCCCTCAAGACCTTGAAAACACCTTGAAAATTCAGAATATTGTCTATCTACCTTGAAAAGCCTTGATTTTCTTAAAACCAAAAAGAATTCATAAATAGTTTTCATTTTACAGATTTAAATAAAAAAAGAAAAGAAAAAAAATGATCTCTGGCTAAGTTTGTGCCGGAAGGGAAATTTCCATAACTGGCCACTGCACAGTCGTACATTTTGAACATCCAGTTGTATGAAGCCGGGATGTAGTCGTGGTTTAAATTTGAATCATTTGTATTCTTCGAAACAGCTGGCTGCCGATTAAAACCTCGGTGGCTAGACGAAGAAAAATATAAAGTTTGGATTATGAGATCTTTCTCCGAGAGCTTTGCAAAATGCCAATTATGCCAGAAGGATATTGATTTGCATGCAATGGGAGAGAGTGCCCTATGGTCACATGCAGCTGGAAAAAACCCACCAAGCTCTCGTAATGGTTGCTAATACGGCACAACAAGAAGCCTTGAACATGAAATCGTTTTTTGATGAAAGAAGTATGTGAATACAGAGATTCAAGTTTTAAAATAGTAACTGTATATAGTCTTAATTATGAAATTAGTTCGATCCGGTTCTGTATTTTGATTGAATGGAAATAGGACAGACAGTAAGTGCAATGAACATAATGACTCTAAAAATATAGACGACAGCTAAGCTGAGAGAAATATTAATATTTCTAATATGAAATAGTTTTATATATCTATACGCTGCTTTTTAATACCAAAAACTAATATCTTGTTACTTTTTTTGTTTTATGGGGGTGGGTGAAGAAGAAAGGCAAGTACTGAAAAAGACATTGAGACAATGACAACTGCTGCTGATGACTATGCATTGAAAGCAGTTGTTGTTGTTGTAGGGTTTAATGCCATATTTCAGCACACGATAGGCTATACATGTCGGTCAGTATTAATGGTGGAGAAAGAACCCGGGAAAACCCCGAAAAGAACCACCGACCCATGAGAAGCTACTGGCAAGCTTTCTCACATACCCACATTGGCTGAATCCGAGACTCAAACCCATGCAGACACAGGTGAGATGGCAGTGATCCATAATGGAGAGC